>OZ007531.1:956992-991663 GCA_963931895.1 Eupithecia pulchellata
GAACAATTAATCAAAGTGATCACTTTATTTCCCATTTTTATTTCTTATTTAACTTGTATTTTGTGATGTGTCCAAGAGTCCTGTAAGGTCTAAAGGAAATAAAGCACTTTGATTTTGATTTTGATATGAACAACTGTAAGGCTTTTTGTGAGTGGAAAATAAACGTATTATTTATATCTTACAAAATTAGGTAGACATAGAAAACCAATTTACATGTTAATAAAATCATTATCAATAAATTGTATTTCTGTATTTCAGGACAGTAAGACTGATAGCAAAAGGAATCATAAATAGCTGAGTATTTTTCTAATCCAATAAAAAATACTGGTCAAAGTCAGGTAATACTCAAACTACCTTTTTAACCTTTTATTAAAAACACTTTGATTTATCAAATACCGTACTGCTAGAAACAAATTCAAATGCCTTCTCAGGCCTGGATTTCACCAGCCTTGCTCTAGAGCAAGGCTGGTGAAAAAATGCAAAAGGTACAATGTTTACTTAAAAAGTTTTCGTTGAGTTTTAGAAGGCATTCGAGTGAAATCCAGGCCCCGAAGTGGCTAGTGGCACTTCGGGGCCCGTGAGCTGGGTTTGCCCAGCCTCGCTCTAGCCTAGCTACTCACCGCAGCGCAGCCCGTGCCACCCTATACCGCACCCAGCCTGAAGCCGCCTCGATGTCGTTCAAGAGATGCTGTTGCCAGGTCGGCTGCAGCTTGTACTTCAAAGCGCTGGCAGCGCGTTCTTGTAAGATGACGGTGCAGGCGAGGACTAGGGCGGTACCGTCGTCCGCAGGGTTCTCTATGCAGCCTTGTCTGGAATATTACGATTTTAGGTTTACTTTTTGAAAATGGCCACTAGGGAAAGATTAAATATTTTTAATTTTATTAAAAAAAAAATTGTCTGAGTTGAGTAGGATCCGGAACTACTGGACCGATTTGAAATATTACTAGAATCCGACCTTATGAACATAGGCGTTAGAAAATTATGAGAAGGTAGGGTGTGTAAAAATTCATATTTTTGGCGAAACCGGGGACCGCTAAAATAAATCAAGAAGTCTTATTCAGAACAAATTCACCAAAGTAACGTTTGATTAAAAATACGAGCCACTTCCGAGGATGCTTGGTCTTTGGTTTAAATTCAGAACGAAAGCAGGGATTGGCTAGTGAGCGTTTGGACTCTTGTCCCTAATTCCAGCCTAACGCCGCCTACGGCCTATTAGCCAGCGCCAGTAGATGCCTCCACATGACGTCACTAGTACCTCTGCATGGTCGCTATGACGTCTCTCGGCGGCTGCACTACCCCGGGCGGGGTGCGCGGCGCGCCGGCCAGCGCCGCCAGCGCCTCCAGCAGAGCGCAGCCGCGGACCACGTCGCCGCGCCAGTTGATGCCCCCCAGCTGTGACGTCACTACCACGACGGAGCGCCCGGTGTACGATACCGGCTCAGCTGTGCTCAGTTTTACCTGTAACCATCCAATAATGGAAATAAAATACTAATTCCTATATTGTATAAACATAAATCACATGTGAGCAAGTCTTAAGTCGCGATTTCTGGAATGTTTGAAGTGTTGGACTAAGTAGATAATAAGATGTGTGCTTGAATTGTATTAAACAGGGTAAAGCTGATGCTGGCAAATATAAAAGGGTCTTTAGCTAGAATGATCATAATGATATATCTAAAATAGGAATACAGGGCGTCCCAAGACTGCGCGACAGGGAAGAGTGCATTCAAAAATCTTCTAAAAAATTACTTAATTACTTGCTTCTTCTGGGCATCGAACCAACTCCAACGTGAGAAGAACTACCCCGTATTTTTAAGATGCCAATCTAAAGAATTAATATATTAAAACAAACGCACAGCACAGTATCTTCAAACAAAAGAATAAAGTAATTAAGAAAGATAGATTATTTCACTTATTTTTGCTTGCATGTACATTCATTTGTAGGTCTAAGTGAATGGTTAGTATAGTTTTCACGAGGTAAAGTATACTAATTACGCTGGTGCAAAATTGAGTTCGAATTTATTTATGCAAAATGTCAAATAATTTTTTTTAAAATTTTACATTAGTTTAAACAATGATATAAATTTCATGGGATAGAATAGAATAAAATAGATATTAGGTAATTAAGCGCGGAATTTTTACTAAATATTCTCTAACACTGCTTAACTTTGGGTTAGATAGATGATACTGTGTGGATTGTCCGGCATTATTAATTTATCCTGATATTCAGGTCTATACTGTAAGAAATGTCTCACCAAGCACTGCAAGGCGACTCTAAGCGGTTTGATGTTCCGCGCGGAGTCAGCTCCGGTGGCCACCACCAGGGATTCCAGAGCTAACATCAGCTCCGACCCTTCCACTGGCAGACTCTCTTCGTAGCTGGAAATAAACACCTTTTTAGGTCTAGAAGATGCAACAGGTACAATGTTCACTTAAAAGTTTTCGTTGATTTTTAGAAGGCATTCGGTTGTGTAGACTTTAACTTAAACGTTATTTTCTTTAGGTTGATATAAGGAGTAATTCATAAAATGAATGAAAGACGTCGACTTTTTGAAGTCGCTAGTTGAGATTTGAGATGATTCCAGGACCAATATCTTGAAATTAAATTTGGTGTTCCACAGGGATCTATTCGAAACCCACTCCTATAAAATGACTTTACGATGTAGGTTGCAATGGAAGTGTCAATATAACAACACGTCAAGATGAAATGTGTAGATGTAATGTTGTTACCAATGAACCACAATAGTGGTGAGGATATGTGCCGCGGTAGCCGCTTGTTCCAAGTCGGTGCTGAAGATAGCTTCGCTGCAGTACTGGCGGAGTGCGCTCGTGGTGCCGGCCTGCGGGGACCCAGCTGCGGCGCAGATCGCCGGGCATTCCACTAATACCTGGAATCAACATCTTCTGTAAGCATCACCTTTAGAAAAGCTGAAACGAAGCAGTCAATCGCCAAGTCCTGCTCCGGCACTTGAAGTAAGTGGAATCTTTAGGTCGGTGTCTGCCTAAACAGGCCCTAACGTATAGGAATATCTGAGATCTGCATTGACATCTCGGTGTGTATTGTGGATTGTCCAGGGGGACAGTGCAGATCGTGTACACTACACTAGTGCATACACTTAGAATTTTAGAAGCATCATCAGGTTGATCTATAAATAGTGGCGAATGCCCTGTATCTGATACAAGAAAGTCGTGGTGCACTATACTGTATGCATAATACTGTACTGAAGAGGTCGGACAAAAGAACGGTGTGAAGAATCATCCAGAGATAAGTTCAGAATGCACTCACTTAGATACCATCAACATCTAAACAAAGTCCTCTGCTGTTTAGGATCATTTGGCTTAATGATGATGATGTCGAAGGCCTTTGTATATGACCCACACTGAGACATTCTGAGTACATGGCCACGCCGATAACCTCACACACAGCCTAACAGCTTCGGCTCGCTTGTATCAATGCTATGTTCAGTTGTTTACCTGCATAACCTTCTCTCTGTCGCGCGGGTGCTGGCTGTCCCTCACGAGATGCTCTATCTCGCTCGGCGTCCACAGCGCGGCGTGGTGCGCGAGTCGGTACAGCCCGCCGAGCGCCGCGCGACGCACCACGGCGCGAGGGTCCGTTGATGCTATGTTTAGGAGGAGCTCTACCTGTATACAAAGCGTATTATTTAGACTAATAGAAGATTCGGTCACGTTGTTTTGTTATTGGATAGTTTGCGCGTTCGAAGTTTACCACATAGTTATCAACAGTTTTGCGACCGTTTGACGACCTCTTAGGCGCGGTGGGCGAAGGTCCACCTGCGACGCAGGAGGTTGGGAGGAATATCTGTAGAACGCAAAAACATTTGTCCTGGGGCGGGAATCGTACCCGCAACCTCCAGCGACGGACGCAGGCAGACCTTCACCCATCAGGCCGCAGAGGCTGGATTATAAAGTTCTCTTCTTTGTATGGTGTATTTTCTTCAATTTATCTTTACTTAATATTATAAAGAAACTATATTTAGTTACTATACTTGAGATTTGATTGTTTGTTTGAATTAGATATGCTCCGAAACTACTGGACCGATTTGAAAAATTCTTTCACCATTACAATCCTGAATTTTCGCTGATGAACATAGACTATAGAATATCTTCAAAAAAGTTAGGCCTCGGCATTAAAATTCAGTTTTTGCTAAATACCCGTGCGAAGCCGGGCCGGACCGCTAGTAATAAATAAATGTATTTTCTATCTTTCCTAACTTTTAGTACTTGTAGAGCCTGTTGAGATACTCACTTGGTCGGGCACATGCACCACGGTGTCAGCTGCTATGTGCGTGACGGCGCTGATTGCCGCACGCACTATGTTCGTAGAAGGATACTTTTCCAGAAGTAGATGCAATAGCTTCAGTACGCCTTGTGCTCGAAGTGCTAAAACATACAAATAGGTTAGTTGAAACATGTTTTTATATGGTCACCTAAAAAACAGTATCATACAAGTGGTTGCAGACAATGGCATGATGTTAGTGATAATCTAGTGTAACCTCATCTTTGTCTTGATTTCTAAATTAATTTAGCATTTGTATAATTATTACTGTTTGTCGATTTATACAGTGGTGGTCACATAATTAAAGACACTGGAAGCATATTGAAATAACTAAGCTATTCCTCTGTATATATTTTATCAGACTGCCATTGTAACTTGCTGCACTATTAATTTGTATTTGTGTTGTTATTGTGTAATGTTAAAACGAAACATTTACAACAAAACTTGCCTTTTACTCTGTAAAACTTAAAAGTAAGCAGTGTAAGTAAAATATAAGATAAGTAAGATCTGGCCATATAATTAAAGACGCTACATTGCGTAACAAGATTTTTTTTAAAATAGAGTAATCATTGAAATTATCTTAGTACGTAGGATTTCTAACACATTTTTATAAAGCATTCCGATGCGTATCAATACTTGGTCGCATGTCCTTTTGCAGCAATAACAGCACGACATCTCTTAGCCATGGAAGCGATCAATTTTGTACAAGCTTGTACCGGAATTTGTTCCCACGCTTCTGTAAAAGCTGTGTAAAGTTGATCGACGTTTGATGTACGCTTTGCCGCCACTGTCTTCTTCACCTGGTACCACAAGTTTTCGATTGGATTTAAATCCGGACTGTACGGGGGCCAATCCAAAACTGTCACAAACTGGTTCCTTAAGAAATCTTTTACTACTTTTGCGGTGTGTTTCGGATCATTATCCTGTTGAAAAGTCCAAATGACTGGTAAATTTTGCTCAGCATAGGGCAGCATGGTTTCTTCTAAAATATTTTTGTACTGGTATTTATCCATCTTCCTGACAGGTCCGACACCAAGTCCTGAAAAACAGCCCCAAACTTTGATATTTCCCCCTCCATGTTTCACTACTTTCTTGGTATACTTCGGATCCATTTCTTTGTTCGGGGGGCGTCTAACATATTGTTTTCCGTCAGAATTAATCATATTAATTTTTGTTTCATCCGAAAAAAGCACATTTTTCCAGTCTCGTTCAGTCCAGTGTTCATATTTTTTAGCAAACGCTAACCTTGCCTTAACATTTTGCTTTTTCAAAAGTGGCACCTTCCTAGACACTCTTCCGTACAAGTTTGCCTCACATAGTCTCCGTCTAATTGTCCTTGCAGACACACCCGTCGACCCTCCTGCCCCATATATTTCCGAGCGGATCAGTTCTGATCCTTTGAAAGGTTCCTTTTTTGCCAACAACACCATCTTAGAGTCTTCCCGCGGAGTGGTTTTTCTAGGTCTCGGTTTTCTGGATATGTTTTCGGTCGTATTGAACTTCTTGAAATGCTTTATAGCATTCATAACCATGTCCTTAGAACAGCTCAAATGGTTTGCGATTTTTCTGTATGACCAACCTTTGCTATGGAAGTTCAAGATTATCTTTCTAGTAGACGAATCGCAACTCTTGTTTTTTCCCATATCGTTTGGTGTAAAACGTATTAATTTGAATACAAAAACTAAAATATTATAGTTAATGTCGACGTTTCCTGCAAATACGCGGCAAAACAATGAAAAACCGAATGTAGTTCTTTTTTCTTTTTTTAAATTCAGAACACAGCGTTCACTGTCTTTAATTAGCTGGCCAGCTACAGGTACGTTAAAAAAGTTTGTATTAGATTCGGATAGTGAGCAGTGTCTAAACTACTAAGCAACACAACTTTTTTTGTCCCCCATTTTAAGAATACAACGTCATGTATGATTTAGTAACAATTACATTATATTCAATACCTACTTTGGCTAATGGTAGTGCCAAAATCAAGTTTATTGTGATCAATTACGGGGTGTCTCTAATTATGTGTCCACCACTGTATGTATAATTATTACTGTTTTTGTTCTGTGCTGTAACTGAGTTGTTTCAATACATGTTTCTTTATCTCTAAATTTTATTTTGTATTTATAAAATTTTTCTTTAATTTGGGCTCCTTCATTTAATTCTGTATTATAATAATAATAATAATAATTCCGGACAATCCACACAGCATCATCTAGCCCCAAGCTAAGCAGAGCTTGTGTTATGGGTACTAGATGACTGATAAACATAATACACTATTATTAAATAGATAGATATATTTTTTTTTATTATACATAGAAAACAACCAGAACCCCTGAACAAATATCTGCAGATCGTACAAATATTTGTCCCGAGGCGGGAATCGAACCCGCAACCTCCTGCGTCGCAGGCGGACCTTCGCCCACCGCGCCACAGAGGTCGTCATTATAATTTATTGATGTCTGAAATAAACATATTGAATTGAATAAAATCATTCATTTGCTTAAAACATGGGTTTGATTGGGATTGACATGGTGCAAGCATGAAATTATGTTAACACAGATGAATTATGACCTTCATGTTTTACCACTACTGGCATCTAAATACTAGGAGGCATGCAAATTTATTTATTAATAGCCCTTTTGTGGGCCTGACAACTCTTGAGTATGTTAGTACTCATGTACTTTTTAGCAAAAATCATCTTAATTTACTAATATTTCAGATAATAAGCATAATTTCAAATTATCTGAATAAAAAATTTGCTTAGCTCAGCTAACTCAAGATACAATGTTTTTAAACATTAACATTGTTATTTATTATTACATTATTGTTATTTTTATCTTACACAGCCTTACCCAGAAGCGTCTAAATCTGTCACTATCTGATTGTTTAAAATTCAACAGAATTTGCACAATGTGTTGATTAGAGCTCTTTCTTACAATGCATTATGCTGATAATATATTCCAACTTCAAAGATTTTAGATTTTTTGTAAGTAGTTAGAAATCACTGTACATAGAGAATGGCTTGTGTAAGGAGCTATATTTTAGAGCGACATGACATACCTCCGCCATGGACAGTTCTAAGAGCTCTGACCAGCTTGACTCTCCGGTCTGCGGCTGTGCTCTCACATTCCACCATCTCTGACAGTTTGTTGGACATTCCCACCGCAAATGCACTGAAAAATGGAAAGATTATATGAAGCAGATTCTGGATTCCTACAAACTAGGTGGCAAGAAAGAGTTCTCTATAATGAAGCACCTAATTATAATAATTTTTTTATATGCTTATAAGATTACAACCACAGGTTATGAACTCGCAAATTGATGATTATATCAGACAAAAACTAACAAACTTGATCCATTTACATTGGTATGTATCAAAATAACAATAACAATTTAAACTGATTTCAATACAAAAGTACAGTGGTATCTACTCAAATGTATTAACTTACTTGGAGTGAGCAGCAAATCTCATTGTAGCATAAATTGCAGCGTCAACCTCAACATTGTCATGGCTGTCCAGCCCTCTTCGAATGGCGTGGTGCACATTCTGCCTCTCCGGGATTATTCCCGCCACCGCACCCAGGGTTCTCAGTGCCAAGGCTCGTGCGACAGGATCATTCGAATGCAACACGCTAAAAACCCTCCTCAAAAACTCGTCAACGTTCAGAATCTTGTCCAAATGCTTCTCGCTCTGCTGACACACTCTTAGCACCCATAAACGAAGAAAGTTGTTGCCTATACGAAATATGTCGGCGAGCTTCAGGAATGACGAATTTATTAGAATGGGAAATGGGTACTTTTCGAACAAACGTGGGAAGCGAACGATAGCTTCGCATTGTTCACCTACTTTTCCAGAGCGAAGACCTACAAAAAAATATTTATTATTACTTTTAGGTTTGTTTGAGCTTGTAGAGGTTATGTTCTATATGCCAGTGTTTACCTTTGTCTAATTCAGTAAGCGCGGAGTTGGCATCCTGCTCAGGTTCACCAGAATTATCATTGAACGCATTCATCTTGACACCAATCATAATACATTCGTAAAAACCAAATAATGTTAATTTCTCAGCTCGTAAACAAAACTGCTAACAAATCAAATCAACAAGCCGCCTTCCTTCCTTCCTTCATGTTTGTTTTGATTTTGAATAATGACTGACAGATAAGACATTGACATTGACGATGACTGTATTTAACTTTGACATATTTTTTATGACATAGTTTAAAAATGTACCTAATGCCATCTAGTATTTAAGAAAAGAGACATTGCCAAAAGCTGTCTACCGCGCGTGACAAACAGAACGTTGATAAAGATGCCAGATACGCACCATAGATGGCACTGTAAGTTCCTCTTTTTAACAAGTACGACAAGTGCGAGTGTAACTCGCGCGCCGAGGGTTTTGAACTTTTGTCGTTTAGGTAGGTAAGTACGTATATGACAACCTCTTGGCACGGTGGGCTTACAACGCAGGAGGTGGAGGTTTGATTCCTGCCTCGGGACTAATGTTTGTAGGATCTTCAGATTATTTGTTCGGGTGTTCTAGTCCTTTTCAGTACACAAAAATAAATCATCTAATGTGATACTTATACTTTATTAAGTATAACAGCTATCGTAGTAATACCAATAACACAAGCTTTGCTTAGCTTGTGGGTTAAATGATACTGTATGGATTATCTAGGATACATACCTATCTCTTCTCAAAATTTTGAGAACAACGGTTTTGGTGCGCTGTGGAATTCCTATTACAGTTACTACAGAGATCTAAAGTACCCACTAATCTAAAGGTTGGGTTGGGTTGGTACCTACAATTTTTTTTCGGCTTTTTTCAACCTATTTCACTAAGTATGAAACTTAGACGATTTTCAAAACCTGTTTTGAATTGTCGAAATCCATACCTTTGATTTGATATTACTCTCAATGAAATAGCCCCCATTGGATGAAAATTAGTTTTTTGACCATATTTCAAAAAGTAGGGTAGGGTACCCCAAGACGACGCACTTTACAGACGATGGCTTATATCATGAAGTAAAACAACAGTATTACGGTCATAACACTTTAATTAGTTAGTAACGTCTTTAATCTTAATATAATATGACAAATCATTACTTATTTGTTAGCGATTACAATAATATTGCAAGTCTTATATGATAAGTCAAATGCGCAACCTTGGGGTACCTGTCTCCCAAGAGTGCGCTTAAGGTACCTTAAGAGTGCGCGCATGCCTCCAAGAGTACGCATTGATAATTAGATGCATAAATCGCAACGATATTTTCCAATACCTATATAGGAGGTGCATTTTTCATGCCACCATTTCGTACAGGTCTGACACTGAGTCCAGTCCTCTGTTTCAGCCTCTTTATAGTTTTCCTGGCACCCAGGACATTTCCATATTTTCTTTTTATTCTTTGGAGGTTGATCAGGTTTCTTGAGTGTTTTCTTCTTAGGTATCTTCTTCTTTATTGGCTTTTCTTCATTTCCTGTCTCCTGTCTCTTATATGGAGAACTGGAAATTATTACGGACTTTCTGCTGCGATTTTGCCTCTCGTAGGACTTCTGCTTTTGGATATGGCGATAATTGTTCAAATGATGTATATTCCCTGTTAGATAAGACGACATTTTCTTCAGGCAGGTCCTCTGTACTATGATTGCTGAAGTTGTCAGAGGCACGTAATAGCGACATCTATGTGACGTAAATCATAGTACAGCGACGAAAGGCTGGGCGCACACTTGCTTCCTACACCATTATTCTGACTGAGGCACGTAATAGCGACATCTATGTGACGCGCTTACGAACTTTTTGTGCCGGCTTGCTGTTCGATACGTATTTGAATCATAATATAATAGAAATACCAAGAATTCGTGAAAAAAAATCACCACACATGTTGCAAGACAGTCAAACATTTTACTAAAAGTACTCAAAATCGTTTTTCTTACCTTTTTCCACCAAAACACAATATTTTTGCACCAATTTTCGCATATACACAGCGTTGCGGGATGCCATTAAAACACAACTGAAGTTGGTGCGAATGGTGCATTGATGCGCGAAATTTTGAATGTGCGGACTCTTGGGCACAGCGCACACTTGGGGTACCCTATTATATTTACAGACTTCTCTATATTTTTCCTGTAAAACATAGATCTATATCTACAAACGCTTAGTACATTTTACATCAATCACTCTGCAATCTTCGGAGATAAGGGGGGGGGAATGGTAAATTTTTTGACCTTTTTCAAAATATTTCTAAAAGTATAAAACTTATCGAAATTTCAAAAACTGTATTGAAATGTACAAACTAATACCTTTCATTTGATACCCAACTCGGTGGGGTAGTCACCCCTTTAGAAAAATTTCCCGCCCTTTTTTGACCTTATTTCAAAAAGCATTATTTTTACAGACTTCTCTATATTTTTCCTGTAAAATATAGATCGATATCTAAAAACACTTGGTACATATCACATCGATCGCTCTGCAATCTTCGGAGATAAGGGGGGGGTACCGGTCAATTTTTCAACCTTTTTCAAAATATATCAAAAAGTGTAAAATCTGTCGAAATTTCAAAAACTGTATTAGAATGTACAAACCAATACCTTTCATTTGATACCCAACTCGGTGGGGTAGTCAGCCCTTCAGAAATTTTTTTTTGAATCAGAAACCAAAACGAAATGTATTAGATTTATTCTACCCAATGTAAAACAAGTTAAGGCCGATGTAAAGGTAAAAGAGGAATCTTTAGAAATAGTAGAAAGTACTGTATTCTTAGGAATAACATTAGATAGTAAACTTCAATGGGGCTCACACATAGATAAGCTATCGAAGAGACTTAGTTCTGCAGCGTATGCAGTCAAAAAAATCCGTCATCTTACAGACGTTGATACTTCTAGACTAGTCTATTTCAGCTACTTCCATAGTATTATGTCTTATGGCATACTGCTGTGGGGGAACGCTGCAGATATTAACACCATTATGGTGTTAACACCATACACCATAATGGTGTTAATATCTGCAGCGTTCCCCCATATTTGTGCTGCAGAAGAGGGCTATTCGTGCAATCTATAATATGGGTCCCAGAGAATCCTTGCGTGAAAAATTCAAAGAAATAAACACAATGACAGTAACATGTCAATATATTTATGAAAATTTGTTGTACACTCATAAAAATATCAATAAGTTCATTAAAAATAGCGATATACATAATTTAAATACTAGAAATAAGAACAAACTGGCTGTGCCCACTACTAGGCTACGTAAGATTAATGTATCTTTTAAAGGGCAATGTATACGCTTCTACAACAAAATTCCAAGTGAGTTGCAAAAATTATCTATAAGTAAATTCAAACGGATTGTCAAAAATATACTTTGCAAAAAAGCTTACTATAAAATATCAGATTATCTAGACGACAAAAAAGTTTGGGACGAGTTATGCTCCAACTCTAAAACTAACAATCTAACAAGGTAAAGGTTTCTTGTTCGCTTCTTTACTTTACCTAAAAAAGATTGAAGTGAACAATTAATCAAAGTGAACACTTTATTTCCCATTTTTATTTCTTATTTAACTTGTATTTTGTGACGTGTCCAAGAGTCCTGTAAGGTCTAAAGGAAATAAAGCACTTTGATTTTGATTTTTGATTTTGTATCTAGGTTCTTGAGTAGGTAGGTAGGTACATAATATTATCCTTTTATCTTATGTAGCTCCTTGCATTCAAGTTTCTGTTAAATTTATCAGTACATACAGTTACATAGAGTACCTAACTCGAGTGAACTCGAGTTAAAACCTAACTTACCAAAAAATTCTTCTGTAGGAGGAATAGAACCCACAACAGTTCGTTTGCTGAACCCAGCATACTCTACTTTGGTCTTAGGCAGAGTATGCTGGGTTCAGCAAACGAACTGTTGTGGGTTCTATCCTTTTTTGTAGATGTCTAATATAGATTATAACTTTATGATAAAAACGGTATAGGTAATAAAGATGAGAATGAATAATTTGATGTTGGCATTTTAACCCCAGATTGTGCAAACTATCAGACAAAAGCTTAAAACAATCCATAATGCTTCCGGATTGAACAAAGCAATGTTTTGCCTTATTGTAACAAAAAAATCTTTTGTATAAAATCACGCAAGTAATCGACGCCGGACATGGCTTAGCATTAACTAGGGAAGTATTAACCTACTTTACGGACTTTCCTCGAAAAATAATAATCTACAACCTTAACTTTAATTACTGAAACCTAACATAGCTCTAAAGTTCTTAGACACAAAGTATAAAATGCCATAGGAAATAATTTCCAAGGGTATTTTGATTTTTGTCTATGACAGCTCCTGTGGAAGACCATAGAGTAAAACCAGTTCATTCATAGGGAATAATGGATGGTTATAAGGATTATGGATATTTAAGTTGGGATTAGTGATTATGACGATAAGATATTGTTGGTAGAGTAGAGGCATGTGAATCATCTATTTGGGATTTAGCATGACTTTTGCATAGGTTTGGGTCATTTCGGAGAATGACTTGGATAGATATAATGCTGGACTAAAAGCTTTTTTTTGCAATATATGTACCTCAAAATGTGTACCTATTGATTTATGTTCACCTAGTTATCGATTATATTCATTACTAGGTAACTTAAAAAATAGTATATTGAAAAATCATCGGTAGGTAGGTAGGTACCTATTAGGCATTGGGAATTTAAAGAAAAACATATAAAATAAAGTTTATCATATATGAAATAAAGAACTACATGGAGTCCTTTTCTCTTCCATTTTTACAATCACTGCCTTGTGCTAATGCTGTGGACTGAACCTTGTAAAAAGAAAGATGAAGAAAACAAAAAAAAGCTGTAAAAAGGAAAATTTCTAAAATATGAATAAAACTCAGGCATAAGTTAAAGGAAATGATTACGATAGGTACTTACTTATTGTTTTAAGCAGAATAGGTCGATACTCGTATCTGTCGCAGTCTTAGATTGCCTAGGCTAGGCACGTAAATTTAACCAAGTTTTTCAATAAAGAAACAATATCTCCCTATAAAACTCTGTGTTTATAAACCTATAAGTAGCATCTATCACATCTAATGATATCATCCACAAATATTTGTCCCTCGATCTGCACTAATCCCGATTCGTGTGGACATCCACACAAAGGACCCTCGGATGAATCCCGGGATCCCCATATCCCGGTATGACAATGACACTGGGACAAAGCTGATTCCCTTTATTTACTGAATAATACACAAATAATAAATAGTGTATGTTTTTGTGTGTGCAGCCGGTGGTGTCAAAATTGACGCCGTTTGGTTTGATGGGGTACCAGGATTTGCAAGTATTTGAGACATCTTTCCAAAATGATAAAAAGGCCGAAGAGACTCCGAAGTTTCGCTTTGGGAATAAATTGATTGGGAATTGTGTTAAACTATATGAAAAAAAATATTATTAAGATGGAAGGAAAATAATTTTTTCTTACGCTTTGTATTTTGTTTATTCTGAAGTCATGGCCACGGAGCAATGTGGCATCTACTACCTCCAGTATTTTCATCATCATCCTCATTCATCATTGAATTAAATCTAATTCCATTTTGATGACACTTATCGTTCGTATTTTTTTTTTTGATGTAGCACTATATAAACTAATTGAGACTATTTTGAAAAATGGTGGAAATACCCTATTGCGTAGGTAAGTAGCCTTTTGGAATCGATATCTATCTATCTAGGTACCTACCTTTTAAATGCAAATGTACAGATATGGTAGAGTCAGTATGACTGCCAGTATTTTTCTTTCTTTCTAGAAGATAAAAGAATTTCGCGCCAACCCATGACGATAAATTCGGATACAGTACAATAACACCATAACAACATTATTAGGTGTATATTTCTTCAAAACTCTTAGACTTCGAATATATTTTCTTTTAATATTTGTCTTTAAATTTTCATTATGGACCTTATTCTGTAATTAATGTCAAGAAAATTTTAAATAAATTATGGATTACGTAAATAAAATATTTCGATAAGTTTAAATTGCTTGGCTATCCTACAGATACTTAAAAGTGGGGATTATTCCACGATATCGATCTTTCAACGACCACAATGCGATCGACGACGCGACGACGCCGCAGTTTGCGTACGCACAGCCATTTGCGCACAAAGCGGATTAGACAGGCTATGTTTTGATTAAACAAGTTATAAAAATACGTTTGGTATTGGACTATATTTTTAGACATGCAACTAGATCAACGATAGTTGTGAAGAAACGAAATAAAGACTCTGAAATTATTTGCTACCGTAGCGGTGATCTACTCAAATTTTTCTACGTTAAAATGTACCTTCTTATTACCTACTTATTTTGATTTGAGTAGATCTTATATCACTCTATTTTTTATAAAAATGTTAGTAGATCTTATCTCTCATCTTTAAGGACGGCAAACGTAGTGTAGGACGCCCTCCGACTAGGTCAGAATGACGAACTGCAAATGACAGCAGACAGGTCTGGGATGCGGCTAGAAGTCAAGGCGGCAAGTCACTCATTAGGGGAGGTCCTAGGTCATAAGCTGAAGTTGGTGATCTTCTGGACGGATCGTTGTCGCCGTTTTTAGACTATGACCTTTTAAATAAAAAAAAAGTACCAGACGAATGTTTGAACGTCATTTTCCAAATATTATTTTAATACGTCGAAACAGAATAGAATAGTATTTAAGAGAGGGTTCCAAAATCTTTGCTCGTCATTGCGCAAACCTAAATCGCCCCTAATCACTTGGTTTCCCAGACTTTCAATAACTCTAATACAATGGGACTAACACTTTTCAATGCCATTGTTTGGAATACTTAAAAAGACGGGTTTTTGTGCGTAAACATTGTAGGAAGCAGTTGGTTGCGTAAGTAGAAAAATGTGTGAATGTGAAGAGATTATGCTAAATGCGAAGAAAGGTAATATTATAAAGATGCTGCTTTTGCTCCTCGGCTTCGCTTGGGTGGAATATTAATAGAACAGTCAAGGGCGTCGCCAGCCCACGGCCCAGGGGGGGGCAAGCCGTAGCCAGACATAGGTACTAACTTGGGTAGAGCTCGACATGATCTACAACTGGCATTCAATACTGCAAGTGAATGAGCCAGCATGACAACTTTTGTAACTTTTTCGGGCCACTCAGTAGTATAAAAACATTATAACATTGAGTGTAATAAGCGCCGATATTTTGTAGTATGCGGCTGCTGAAAATGGTCGAAACTGATACTATACATAGAATAAACGGCGAGCGGAGCGAGCCGTGATTTTTTTTTGTGACATTTTCGGACGTATGCAACCATTTATATGAGTATGTATACATATCTAAAGCAATAACAGCAAACGGAGGTAGCAATTAAATTACGACAAAACAAGAAAATAGGTAGGTACTTAATCCATCCATTGATTAAGGAAATTAAAATTAATGTCGTGCGTGATGTGCCTTCCTAGATGTGCATCGCGCCCTGCGCTGTTGTAAAGCGAAGAGACGAATTTTGACGAAAAAACCACTTCAAGTGCTCCCACGTGTGAAACGTATCCGAGAAAACTTTACATATTAAAGTTTTATTTATATATTATAAACGGTGCCTCAACATTTCGGGAGGTGGCTTGTACCCCCAAAACCCCCTATCCCTACAACGGGCCTGTTTGCCTCCCAAGTAACACAAAAGTGCTGTATAAAAGCTGAATAACTGTCCACAATAGAATCCTTAGCTGTACAAGTCTGCTGAATAAGAGCGTTAGCAGCGCTGTTTCAGCTGATATAACTCTGATTTGGGCACAAATTAAACAGCTATAGGCTGAATAACGTAACTGATTGCTGTATATCAGCATTATTTGAGCATTATTAAAGGTAACAGTCACCCCAAGAGCTGAACATTGGCTGAATATCAAAGTATGTGTTACCTATAATCAACACAATGCTGATTATCAGAGTTTGTGTTACCTATTATACAGCACAAAGTACAGACCAGGATCTTAATAACGCTTTTATGGAGTTGAAAATTCACAAGTTGCAAAATTGTGAATAATTTTCACGTTCTCGCCCCTACTTGCTACCAAGTGAAACAATTTGACAAGTGTTTTGTGATGTTGATATTGTTTTCGGTAAGTAAAATCTTGAGTTTTTCTTCTAAACGCGTAAAATTCGAATGGGAAAACATTTTTACTGTCAAATATCATATAAATATAGATGAAAATTTTCATGCGCTCTCAAAATAGTACCGTTTACTTGAAAATTATAATTTAAAATGCGCTGATGATGATAAAAAAATAAAACAGAAATCTTATTATTCTGTCCATGTTATTTGACAATAGCTGTTTACTCATAAATCACAGATTTTCTCTTCAAATCCAGTTGTTATTTTCGTTGTAGAGAAAGATATAAACTGTAAATATATTCATATTCATAGGTTAGAACATAAAAATGGCAGACAAGCAATGTGCACTTTATTAATCACAATTAAATGCTATGGGCTGTATAAGTATTCACTCGTGGTACATACATCAGCAATGAGCTGACAAGAGTAGTTCTTGTGTGAAACAAGTCAGCCACAGATTCATGAAAAGCTTAATAGCGGGTAACAAGTACGCAAATATTTTACAGTGAACCACTAAACTCTGTAGAAAATTTAGGGATCCGTAATTTATAAAATTAAATTAAAGCGCTGTGTGTAACGTCCTTCATATTTATTATTTTATTATTTAGTCATATACCTACTTACTTTATAATTACAGGATAATTCACAAACGTCTGCCAGCGAAAAAGCACTCCAGCAGCAAGACACACTACAAGTTATCAACACGGGAGATATACAAACCATTCTTTCCAATCAAGCCGCTATGTTAGCGAAGCTTGATATATGCAATATTAATAATAAAAAATAAATAAAAATAATAAGATATATTTTCTCAATTGCCCATTTGCTTATGTTTTCACGTCATTTTTCTTGTTTATCATATTCAGTACACACACTGTCACTGTCTGAATTTTCAGAAACATTAGAGATATCTAGGTATCTGTCATTACTGCAAGATACGGAACCACTATCTTCTAATATTTGCTGTATACTTGCAGAGCTCTGTCCATCTAAATCTGCACGTCCTTCTACACAAACAGTTGCGGATCGGGAACCCTGCCGTTCTAAAATTTTACTCCCCCTTGACTCATTATTCATCAAACGTGTAGCTTGATCAGTGTTCCCGTATCTCTATTTAAAATTCTCAAGTATTCTGCAGTAATTTTTCGGCGTATTCCTCCTGTTCTACGTTTATATTTCTACATTTCGATATTAAATACCACAAGTCTATATAATCCTATACGGGGCGCTGAAATAAACAGTCTTCATGAACTCATTTAACTGCATTAGTAGATTAATTGCCTACGCAAGTACAAGTATTCAGCTCTAACCGGGATCTTGGGTCACTTGTGATTTGTTATTAAGCAGTTTGCTATATTTTAGCATCATAAGAATTCACCCATAGTGATCATGTGGGCTGTTATAGTGCTATTATACGATTGCATGTAACAAGCTGATTAACATAATTAAAGTTCCACTTTGTGCAGCAAGACGAATTATATTGTTGTTAATTGGAGTCACAGTATAACTGCAAGCATTATAGTAGTTCACATGTTCTTTCTTAAAATGCAAGCGTTTTAAGGGCCACATGTGGCCTTCTATTCAGAATATAGCTGAATAGAAGGCTTGTATTGGTCCATTAAAGTGCTATAATGCAGCTGATAGTATTATTGATTCCTAAAAGCTGTATAACACTGAACTGTAACACTATATTAACACTCGCAACATTACAGTGTTGTCTCCGTGACGCCATAATAGTGCTTATATACAGCCGAATGCGTAATTGTGAGCTATTGCAGCTCGAGTGTACTCTAATAACTCTTCTTAAACGCTGAAGTTACCGACGTGGACCTTGTGTGATATCTTATAATGCAGGTTTGTGCTACTTGGGCTGTATGGCGATTGTAAATAAGAATGGTTTCAACTTACATGAGAAAAGCTTCACAAGCTATACACAGCACGTACATATTATAATATTTGTTACGAATGACCGAACAAAAAAATACAATATTTTTTTAGAAGTTATAATATTGCACTAACATGTCACTACTTATTCCCCGTGGTAGTGAATTTATGCGGGATTTATCGACAAAGCAAGACAATAGCAGGACTTTCGTTGTTTTGCAGTTGGCTAGGTACATATTTTTGGCCTCTAGGGGGGGGGCAGCTGCCCCCCCCTGCCCCCCCCTGGCGACGCCCTTGAGAACAGTCTTGTAGATTTTAAGCACTTAACGATTTTATTTATGGCGATATAATTCGAAAATTTCAACTAAAAGAAGAACACAAGAAATTAAACTGGTAAAAAATACTTTTATAATTTCTTAACACTTGCATAAAATTCGAGAAAGAGGAAACTCTTTTGAAATAAGAGTTAAATGTAACTTACAATGTAACACCTTATTCTACATGAAAAAAAATAATGTCACAATAATTTCTACCTAGTTATGGTTTTTGTTTCATGTTACATTGTTAAATATATGATAACCTAAAATAACTTCTAAATTATTATTCTCTTTTTGACATTGCATCTAATAACTCAATTAATATTTTAGTTACTGTCTCTGTTGCATGCCATCTCTCAATTTGTACACCGTAATCGGTAAAACATGTTGATACCTGTATACCTATCTGTAAAATCTTCTAACTACAATGTTCAAATCAAAGATATACTTTATAAACAAAGAAAATTGCAATGAAATAACTATATTAGTACTAGTTATGCAATATAAACTAGCTAACTGCTGTAAACAAACTACAGGTCGCTCAAGTGATCCAAATTAAAGGAAAACTTTATAAACTTATATTGGTCCGCAGATCAGATGCGCATTATCGCCATCTTTGTTTTTTCCCGCCAAGTATTAAACTGCATAGCTGTAGCATGTAGTACATTATACCATTAGTACATGATGTGAAATACTACGAACCCTCTCAATAGCACCATGCATTAGGAGGTATCACACGAGCAGATCTTGATAGGTCACGCCGCTTGGCTCTCATAACGACGCCGTTTTGTACTATTGTGGATGGCAGTCATGGTGGGTGAAATCGTACTGCATTCACAATTTCACACTATGTTTGGAAATATTACGTAGGTTACGTACCAACTGGATGATCACGGCATTAGTGAAAATCCACGCATAATGGACCGACTGTTTGGAAAGTATGATAGTATGGTATTTTATTTCATTATTATCTTTACAAAATAGTCTTTATTTCTATTTGAATAATGTAAATTGTTTAGTGAATGGTAGCCTGGGGTAGTCCGGTGATTCCTAGCACCTTGAAGACAGGGCGATATGGCGCTCATTAGGTCTATGAAAGAGTGTTACGACGCGGCCATAAATATTTATTAACTTATTCTTAAAATCCTGTAAAAAAAGCTCATCGATATTGAGAGACATTCCAGAAATCAAGAAATTATTGAGCTTTTTTGGACTTTTTAGACAGGTATTTTTTTGTAGATACACGTGTGACGTAGGTAGGTAAGCAAAGTTGTGCACTTTATTCTATCGAGAAATATGATTCTTACAAATCTTACTATCCAATGTTCAGTAATTCCTGCCGACAAGCATCATTGTCCTCGAATCATCTAGTAGAGTCATATTTCCATCTTGCACCCGAGTTTGAGCCCACATAACCTCAATTATACGCGGCCCGCGTCTCATGTTACAGTATTGTTGAAATTGAAGTTATTTACGCACAAAGGAAGAAATAATCTGATCATTTGATCTCCCAATGTTTGGAGATAGGGAATGCGGTTGAAACTTTTTTCGGACGAATCGTGCAGTTTATTTTTTGTTGGTTATTTTGGCCTGCATCGGCTGGACTATAGGTTACCATTTTATCAATTGGGCTGACGCTGACGCTAGCTAACTTGGTGTTTTGTCCATTTACTGAATTTAATACCTAAATAACTTATATGGGAGCCTTTTTATAGGGAAGCAAGTAAATAAATCTTAATTTGCATCGAATTTACCAAAATTACATCAACTATGTTAGTAAAACTGAGTTATTTAGTGCCACAAAGTTTCATAAAGTTAAATAACGCCCGACATCTGTCTCTGCATCGGCCATCTTGCCGAAACCGAACCTACCCCCGGGCGGGCCAGAACACCACTGTGCCATTGTCACATGTAATTACGCAAGGGTGCGTTGGGGTGTCAAAGTTACTGTTAAATGTGATATTTTAGTAATGCGATTCGCTATGTATCTAGGGGTATATTTGGGCGCTTTGTTATTTAACTTTCATTGACTTTTTGTTAGGTTGCAAGCCGGGGTAATATGGCCATGTTGCCATTATACAGAGCTGTCATTCTTTATACCATGTAGATGAACAATTTTTTTGAACTGTTTTATTATATTATTAAATAAATACATAAAATAATATTTTACTGGTTTCTTACCTACTTATAAAGATTTATAGAGGATAAGAAATTTACTTTCTTTGCTTCAGTAAAAGCAATTTTCAAGCAGTAAACTCAGATTAAAAATTAAAAGAGCAATAAATCCAAATTCCCTATTTACTCGTAAAATGAGAGTATAATAGAGGTAGAGCTTGAGTAGCTACAACATTTTCTAAATCAATCAATCAAATCAATCGAATTCTCGCTACAAAACACAAAATGTAGGTATTTCTACCCCAGATTATAAACATGAAGAAAATTCAGTCCCATTACCCCATCAAACTATCTCAAGGAAACTTGATCATTTTTAGGGTTCCATAGTTAATTGGTTAATTTATTTAAACATTGTAAATCGATGCCTGATCGTTAGCCCAACAACGGGCGTCGGGTTACTAACGCGGTTATTCCGGACAATTACCAACCATTAGCGGATAATTCCGGATGGAAGCGGTTTAATCCGGTCTGGAGTTTACTGGAGTTTGGGAGTTTATAAAGTTTTCAGTTGGCCTGGGAAACTATCTCGAATTTGATTATCTCTACATGTACAAATTTTAGTACTTGATGATAAAATATATACAAATTCTCACTCTTCTAACAATTTATTCTAATATTTTGAGCATTTCCTAATTTAAATTAATTATTGTCAGCGAAAGTTAATTATTTTAAATAAATTTAAAAAAAAAACCCTGATTTTACGATTTATTTACTTAGATTTCCAGTCGAATGCAGTTTAAATTATTTTTAACTATAATTGAAGTCTTCTTCAGTAAAATTCTATCTATAAAGATACTTCTCGTCCATGTGGCGTAGCCGTGGGATGACCTTTTTAATAAGTACCCTACTATGACCGGTCAGAGATGACATAGACCTGTGAAGAATACTACGAGCAAATGATGCAGCCTACAGAAGACAATACAATAGCGGTCATAAAGGGGCCTACGTCCAGCAGTGGACTAGTAGCGATGATGATAAGATAATCAAATAATGTCCCCAATAATTATATATAACGTAAGCAGCTAAGTAATGTTTTAATGTATTTGATGAAACATTTGTTATTGCCATTATTTGTCTACGCGATTTATATATATTTACCTACAAGTCAAACCAGTATACTCTAGCACAGATATCATAAGACTCTAAACACGTAAGTCGGTGACAGCCTGAATATTGCTGGCTCATTTGGTGTCTTTGAGATTATTTTTAGTTATGGTACCTAAAGCTAAAATTGGTTTTGGAATGAAAAAATATTTAGTCATAATAATTTGCAATGGATTTTCGTAATGTGCCGGAGGCTATTCTCTATTATAAAACCTAAAGGTAATAAGAAATTAAATTCTTACACCGAGTGCGCGGTATAAGCAGCTAGAATAAAGGTACTAATTGTTATGTCAAAAATGTATGTTTAGTTTAGGATATAGGAGGATTATTGTAAGCCTAAAGAAATACATGTTTTAAGTATTTTGATTTCGTCATGCATAAAAATCTTATCAAAAGTGTGGCTCTCACACCCACGTTTCTTGTGATATCTCGGCACACTTCTCAGTATTGTGCACTCAAACACAGCATCATTGACAAAGTGCATATGGTGAGACGGAGACAGTGGCTAAGCCTGGATGATCTCTTAAAAGGTGTTAAACAATGCAGGGATGTCTGCTAAAAGGTGTTAAGTAGGGTGCGGGCGCGTCGTGCCGTGATGCAGGGAGGCTGGTGCAAGATTTTAAAATGTGGGTTAATGTGAGATCATGGATGTAAATATTACATCAAATTTTAAAACTTTTTAAGAGTTGGAGTACAAGTCCTTTCCCTACCTAAGCTCGGAGGAAGTCCCTTAGTATCCAATCCATATCTTTTTGACAAAATTGTCATTCGATTAAACTTAGTTACATTAAAAACTAAAGTCACTGTCAGTTTTATGGTCCAAATAAATAATTTTATTTGAATTAATAGTATTGTGGTGACACAGTTTATAGAAAAGTAATCATGACTTTTGCGTTTCATTCGCTAAGCAGAGTCCATCCAGTCACTCATCAACCTTTCGCCGCGAACACACATATCCTTAATTAGGATTATAGAATATTGTAATTGCAATTTATGTACTCGTGTCTCATATTGAATAGACTCAGTTATAAAGTGAAAACATCTTTTATTCCAATCCAACCCACAATAGGTAATCTATAGACTAAAGAACTATAAACTCAAAAGTAATACTTATTCTATTCGGGAAATAACGCCAGCTAAACCAAATCAAATCATTTATTTGCCGTATACATTATTATAAAGCAGAAAGTAGTGTCTAATAGTAATCAAATCTAATAACATCACACAAAATTCTTAAAATTACCCTGAGTTGTTGGGGCCTACGCACTATAATAAAAAAAAAACCTTAAAGTTCAAAACGCTTCAGCCCACACCTTCTACCAAAGGCGTCAATCGCCTCAAGCCTCAGTTTATCTTACACCATTATGCACCAACGCCTCCCGTTGTCCAGCGGTGGGACGCAGGTAACAGCTGACCGCTGATTTGACAGTTGGCTGGGCCCGTGGTGCCAACATATCGGTCATATTCACTTCACATTATACACGGGCGGTGGTTCATCATCTATGATAGCGTATACACGTGAAGGATGATCGGTTTTTGCAGTTGGTTTAGTTTATAAAGGAGGAACATGCTCATGAATCTTTGAGAGGTGATTCTAGGTAAAATTTTCCTTTTGTTTGTTTGTGTGTGTATGTATCTATGACACAGTTCATAATATATTTTACGGCGCAGGCGATTTTTGCTCATAGGTACTACGCAACGGAGGCCGCACTTTTGTCATTTCAAAATCATCTGAGACTCAGGACTAGAGGTCTGAAAAAAGACTACTTAAGGATCTACTCTAGTCAAAGACACTCTCATTTTATTCGTGGCACCAATCCCCATCTTATTCAGATATATTACAGAACTAGCGGTCCGCCCCGGCTTCGCACGGGTATTAAACAAAAATTTCAGAAATTATACACACTAACACGATGGGTTTCACAGTTTTCATACGGACTTGACATAGAATCAGTTTAGATACCTGTAGATAGTTTGCACCAATATACAGGCAGTTCATTGTTTCAAATATTTTATATTTAATATAATACTAGTTCTAATTTGTTAATATATTTTGATTGCAATTTCTTTATTAAATCTACTTTGTTATCATTATCATCATTTGCCCCTGATTTATCCACTATGAATCAAAATGAGATGAACATAAACAGTCCATTAAAAACCACAAGATTAGTAAATCAGAGTGTATTCGCGAGCCCCGAGCTGTCAATCAACGGGATCCTAAGCGGATTGCCAAGCGTCAGCCGCTCTCTACTTCCCCGTTGTATTACAACTGGATTCGGGTTGTATGCTTATTTATGGAGGGATTTGTTAATGTTTTATGGAAAAGGATAAACGTATTAGAAACAAAAGGGATATTCAGATTTTCGCCAAGACTTCTCTGTTCCCGTTGGCCTTCTGTTTCTCCAGCACTGATGGAATATGCTCGTCTTGAAATGGTATAGTTTGATTGTTTTAAAGAATCTAAAGAAGATTTCTAAGTCCTTAATTTTGCAGTTTTTAAGTTTTGTGGGACAAATATTACACTAGCCCCTCGCACCATCTCGAATACATCTTAAATACTATGAAATAAATTTAATCAACACAACTAACGTAAAAGTCCGCTAAAATAAAAAAGAAACATACATACAGGAGGAGCCCTTCTTTTATCTGAGGTTAAAAATATTTAATTAACTTTATTACGGTTTGGTTCGATACTACCAGGTTTATAATATTATAGAGCGTTGTAAATCAAAACATTTAGTAATTACGAATACATTTTATGTTATAAATATAACTGAGACATAAGTTTTAAATAATATAGGTCATAAAAGCTCCCCACACGCCGACACATTACGACATAATGGCGCGGCATGCAGCACACCACACCCCTGTCAGTTGTCAGCTGTCTGTCACGACAGTAAGCGGATTTGTTAACACACCTCCATGGTAAAGAATTGTATTACCTACTGACCATGGTACCATTCTAACCTCCACACTAATAAGTAGACAGGAAATCCGGCAGATTTCTTGATTATGGATCTTCTTAATTTAAATGAAGTATGTAAAAAAAGGAAAATTATAGAACAGAAGGGATTAAAAATATGCAGAATGTATGAGGTGTGTCTCCCTGGGCTTGAAAGAATAAGGTTGGGTAGAAAAAGGTTCTTAACATAAGTTTAATTTTATTTAACATGTAATAACAATAACTATTTCTCGTGGAATGGAACAAAATAATGGGACCACGAGAAAACACCCAAATAAATGAGTTTTTGTTATGTTTTTTCATGTGGAATCACACATTGTTTCTCTTTCTCTTCAATATTATTAAACAAGTCATTGAATGTAGACTGTTTCAAGAGATCTTTCGTAAGTTACAGGATTTTTGATTATTTTTTCAACTTGGTTTAGTTACAAAAACCTACCCCCTTTTGTAAACCGCATTAAAATTTGCAATTATAACGTGGGGTGCAAGTAATCGGTTGTGGGAGTGAGCTCATCGGGTTACAGGAATAATGTTTATGTTTGAATAAAGATTTTAAATACCATTTTAGGGGGAAAACGTTCACATGGATTACGGATTGGTAAGTAAAGAATTAAAGGAAGTGCTGTTGGTAGAGCTAGCAGGAAATCAAAATACTTTTTGACAGTAAAAGTTTTTAACAATCATGGTTACACTAAAATCATTTATGACGGGATATTTACCTTGATTTGTGATTTGAAAATTTACGAATACAGTATGTTTTAATTAAGCTTGGCTAAGGCGCGTTGTTTCTATCGTAACGTTTAGAACTACATGTAGCTCAACTGATACATATCAATACCAGTCGGAAGTGTCCCCAAGATGCTGGCTGCATTGCCTCGCTGTATGGCAATGCTGATGCGCTGCGCCAGATACTGACCAGACGGGTCACACGTCGCTAAAATAACAATGGTTAAGTTAGTACTCTATGTTAAACTAAAGTTAGGTATTAACACTTTCTCGTCGATTTAAATTAAGTATAAACTTTAAATAAGATATTTCGTTTTAGGAGTCTAGAGATGCAGGGCGCGGCAAGGCATAATTTTAATCAATAGCCAAAAGTTTAATAAGCATTAAAATTTTCTGTAGTTAACTTTCAGTTTGACAGTTTTATACTTCTTGAGAAAATGGAATCAGTGTTCCGGAGCAGCTAGCCCGGTTTATTTGCTGTCCAGTGTAGTTCTTTAAACTCACACAACCTTAAGGAACAACTCAGGTGTACCTACCGTATATATAAGACAATGTGAAGACTAACACAAATTTTGTATAAATTGTGTGTAGTTTGATATTTTTTTAATTCCAGCTTACAACATTTTTTCCTCCTTGTGTTTGCATATTTGGGTAAAATCTAGTTCGTAACACCAAAGTATGTACTGTATTTTTCTTACTGTGTTTAGTGACCTATAAATATAAAAAACGGCTTTGTCGTTCATACTCGTACCAACCTGGGGTCCGTTCATAAAACACGAAATTGCTTTCGGTAAACTGCTGCCGGACAAAGCCGCTCGCAGGACACTGAGTAGTTAGATGCAGCACAAGTTATGAGAAATACGAGACTGTATGTTCTGTTTTCTGAGGTTTCAACTAGTTAATATACACAATCAGACATCTATACAGTTAAATTACGACTAAGATTACCAAATACCAGAACTTCAACCGAAGTTATTAATTATTCGAAGAAGAGGTGGTGGACTAACTGGTCAAAATGCGCGGCGGTAGCTACAACTAACGAATGCATCCTGTGTTTATTTTTTTATAACAGCATCTTCTATGAAATGATGAATTTCTCGATTAGAATCATATAATTTTATGTACAAATAGTAAAATATTAAATGTATCATTATATTGCAATCAGTAATGGTTGGCAGTCAGATAATACCATCGGCGCTATGCGTACCCTTTGTATGCTATTATTAATGTGTATAAAGTATTTTGTCCAGCAGTGGACTATTATAGGCTGGTGATGATGATGATGATGATGATGATGATGATGATGATGATGATGATAAAGTATTTAAGTAAAATGGTAATGGCGCAGCGCATTGCCATACAGCGAGGCAATGCAGCCAGCATCTTTTGTACACTTCCAACTGGTATCAATACCAGTTGGAAATGTACCCAAGATGCTGATGGATCGGATCAGTTGAGCTACCTGTAGTTTGCAACAGTCTGCAATTAGCTCAACTGTTTCAATTATAAATACTAGCTCTAATTTAGATTGATAATTGTAATTTTCTTTTTTAAACAAATCATTGTTCGCCTCCAACTTCCACCACATCCGAACTAACAATACAAATGGCCGCGTAACAACGGAAGGCAGTGCTGTCTCTGGGTGTCCTCCGGAATACCAGCATTGTGACCATGCAAGTGAATAGGTGATCAATCTTGAAGCAGTATAGATGAACCTATAGGGTTCATAGGTTGCTTCAGGGGTCATTTCGACCTCATAGCGAAATATGTTTGTAAACCAACCGCCCATATTTTAATCTACAATTCTGTTACCGTGTATCCAATTTATTAATAATGTACCCAATTTGCATTTCTGGGCGATTGGAGAGCTTTCCTTCAATAAATTGGATAAAAATAGCTTAGCAAATGATTGTATTTTTCTTGATTGTTTACGAACATCGAATCTAGCCGCAATTAGCGAAATATGTTTGTAAAGAAACCGCTTTTATTTAACCTAAAATTTACTCTGTTACCGTACCTTCAATAGTAACTAACATAGTACATACCATGTTCTACAGTTTTATACAGATGTATACAGTGTTAACCATAAATTTTACCACCAACATCCGCCATCAAGTTTTCCCAGGAGACATTCATGCCATCAAGTTAGTGTTACTTAGGTCTGCTTCTGTAATATAATTTTATATGGGTTTTGGATATGAAAAAATATTACTTATTCTAGAAAAGGTCAAAAAATCACAAAGGTCAAATGAGGTTTTGGCCGTATTGTATGTAACTTTACATAGCTACGAAACTCGTTATCTCATATTTTGAATGGTTTTAGTCATGTTTTCACCATTCTTCCGGTACAAATTTGTTAAGACGAGCTCAAAAAACTTTTTTTTCCATAATTTTCGTCATATTTTGATCATCGTTGTCAACATGTTCTCCGACTAACAATGCTCAATTAGAGACCAATACAGTCCATGAATACGCTATCTGTCCCGGAATGGGTTATTCAATCGTTTTTACAGCGGGGGCCTACTCTGAGAAACGATTGCGACATTTAAACGGTATCATGCGATACGTACCTACTTACTTGTGAAATCTGAGCAATTCCTACAATAACGTATTTTCACTACATATTCGTTATGAGATATTGAGGATAACGTGTTTATATTGAAGCATAATTATGAAAATTCGTTTGTTTGGTTTGTGTAACAAAAAACTACTACTTTATCTTCATGGATGCGTTTTTAATAAAACGTTGGTTGTCACGATATTATAATATCGAAGCCACAGAATATATTCTGTGGCGATATATTCTTCTCTGAAATACAATATGAATAACATGCACTTCTACTATCTTTACGATATTCTTTTGTTATAAATACAGAAACTGTGAGAAAGCACTAGAAAGCTTAAATAAAAATATAATAAAAATAAAAATATAATCAAAATATCAGGGTATAATCATTATATATATTAAAAGTCTATACTTATCGCGGATTTTTTTATGATGTTTTTTTTGATTTTTTTAAATCCACAGATTTATTGCTCACTTTTTTTTTACATACACGATATTATATCTTTAATATATATCAGAAAATTGCAAAAATTTTAAAAATGTTAATAATCAGGATAGTTTTACGTGTCACATGAGTATTGGTGCGATCTGGTATCGTTTATGGGTTTACCGAGTAGTGCCCAGGTCATTTCATGTACGATTAACCCTTCCCTGGCAGGGTTCCTCGGCCCGCTCTAACTAACCATGCTGAAGGGGTCTTTGTGATCATTTCGCTCTCGTTTCTGCCATTCTTGTCCTCCATCCATGCGGTCACCGTGTACTTCCAATTATTGATAGCTTTGACTTTCTAATTTGCTTTGTGATCGAAATTGAATGTCATTTTGTTTTACTTTGATGTTATATCGTTATTGCTACGACAGGACATCATGTTTTTGTGGAAGATAGTTTGGCGGTATTTTATTTTTACTGTACACTGTTTTGCTCTTGCTCGGGGTTAAAAAGAATTGGTGAAACTTAGCATAACCTCATATTGGATCTTCTTAACTCCCCACCCAAGTATTTTTTTCAGACAATTTACAGAAAATTAGATTTTTTGCCAACCTCATTCAAAAACCATGGTCCAGAATAAAGTTCAAAATACAATCTGTAAGCTTCAATAGCTAACTTTAACCCGACACAGGTCAATGAAGCCATCAAGTCATCACAAGGCCCATATTAAGTTACGTGTTAGTTTCTCTGAAATACAATTTACGACAAATCCCTCGACACTCCCACTCGGTCATGAGAATGATCAATTCCCATCGAAGGGTTTTAGCCCTTCACAAATCATTCGCGCTAAGCGACTGTCAAGCCGTCAGCGATACCTCACGCCGTAAACTGCAAACTGCCTCATGTCATGACGTATTACGCATTGTCTGTCACACGGGGTATAAAATACCCACCGCAGGCGGTTAGGGGTTAACTACAGGACGTAAGGTTCAGATTCGCACGTGTGAAGATAAATGCTGTGACTATGTTGCGACACAGTAGCTCCACGGATTTTACTTTCAAATTTACAAATGCAAAATAGCATATTGTATTCGCTGCGGTGAGTCGCAGCGGAGCATCGTTTTATTATTTCGTTGCTCAAGCTGGGCCCTGACTCAGGATAACTAAAAAAAAAAGAAAGTATAGCTTTTCCATAAGATCCAGTAGTAAGTGTGTAAAAGTTCACTTACAGTTAGTATAGGCTGTGCGCCTGTATGAGCTTACGATATACGACATCCGTTTTAGAGAACCATTTAAATCTTAAAAGAAATAAGTAGACACACTAAGAATGGCAGTAGATACACTAACGAGGTGTAGCCTAAAAATGACAGAAATACGTCTCATTTTCCTTTGGTATCGTGTGCATTAAAGCACGAGTATATATATATCATAATTATATTATCCTTTTATGTCAACTCATACACAGATTCATATTTAGCTTCCAAAAAACAGCAGCGTGTTTTACCTCAATGATTGACGTGTGTTAGGTAGACTTGGTACGCTCATAGTTTACAAGATAAAGTCTTAGTAAGTAAGTACCACACCGTACAGACAGATTCGTAGTATGCTCCAATTTTAAGTAAACAATAACATATAAACTGTACATAATTAAGTACCTTTTTAAGCTGTATCACCACCTCAAGTTTGTCTAGTCGACAAAACCTTCACCATAGTCAGGTCCCGATCTCGTCGTGTTGTGCGGGATTTTAGGAATGCGTTGTGAAATGTGAGCGAACAATGAGATGTCTAGCGGCCATTGTGAGCAAAATGATCACTTCCACGCTCGAATTGACTAGTAGGTACTCTCGGAAACCATTACCTACATACGTACCTACACTCATCATCATCATCAGCCTATAATAGTCCACTGCTGGACATAGGCCCACCCTTATGAGCCTATAGATGGCCTTAATTATCATATAGGGGTTATTGCCCATAATCCCCACGCTGGGCATGCGGGTTGCGGATCGCAGTTCGGTGTAGTTGTTCTGCAGAAGGCGCTGCTGCCCGACCCCCGGTGTGTTTCCCTTAGTAGCCTCTTACGACACCCACGGGAAGAGTTGGGGTGGTGAAATTCTATGCCGGCACCACAAGGCTAACCTCTGCGGGAAAAATTGCTGATTATTGTCATCTGGCAACATTTGAATAGACCTAGTACATACAGCTTTTTCAAAAGCTGACGGTGTTCAAAGAGTTTTATTGCATAATTTACAGTAGCATTATGTTATCTGTGTTAGCACTAAGAAGCTTAGATACATAGTTCAGAGCTAGGTACCATTAGGTATAGTACATTTATTTGTTTATTAACACCTTCATTAACAAATATAATATATTATAGCGATACATTTGGCTGATGAGTAATTTTGTTTTAACTTAATTTTATAAAAAAAAACATATCACTAAGAACGTGTCCATCGGCCCTTTTCTTATTGTCTCTACTTAAGGGGAAGACACTTATTTCAGATGATGATTTTAGTTTTAGATGACTAAATTCTTCTTTATTAATTTTGTTTATTTTCTTTTGTAAGTTCGCTTGTTTTCTCTTGAAGTTGTAATTTACAAAATATTATAATTGCAGAAGAATTTTATTATTATTTATTTTATTATTTATTTTATTTTAACTCCTGCATGAGCTCAGCTGGGACCGTTGTGTAGCTAAAGCTAAGTTTAATAATATTATACCGTATATTGTGGTCTTTATTAATGAAGTAATCGATTTGTGTAAAATTTATGTTTTAGTTACAAATGTTTAACATGGCCCCTGTAAGAGCGTTGCGCTCTTTGTTATACAAACACGACCTGTCAAGTGAGTGTAACTCGCGCACCAAGGGTTTCGAACTTTTGTCAATTATGTATATAGGTACTCAGTACCAACTGTTATATAATAGAATACAAAAATAATAGAAAGTAGTGTAAGATTTGTGGTACAATACTTTTTCTTTGGTTTTATTCCCAGTAGAAAGCCGAAAAAATCTGAGAATTTCAGAAATACCTACAATTTCAATCTAAAACTTCAAAAACACCAAGCTTGTTTTTATCATAATTGCGAACACCTTGGAATACACAATAGTATCTACCACTATAGCAATAAACCTTTTCGTTCAATCACTCTACGTTCCATTTATTTCCTCCGAAATCTCTTAAAAACCCGCCACAAAGAAACCGAAAATCCTAACAAAAATGTTCACCTAGTATAATAGAAAAATATTCCTTTCCCCAGATAAATCATAGTAATGGCACAACCTGATGAGACCACACCCCCTGAAGATTTTATATCATCCAAACAAAGCTACCCCCTATCGATCTACCCCCTTTACACCCCAAAGGGGGTTCAAGGGGGGTGTATTACCGAACAGAAGGCTTCGGCGGAACACGATCCGAATATTACACCGGCGGGGGAGGGGGCCACTTAACTTTCCTACATTTAATTTCGTGCAACGTCGAGGTGATACATAAAAGGATTTTTTGATTTTATTGAAGATGGCAGGTGGATTATATTTAGATAGGCTTCTGAATCTTTAGTAAATAGCTGTTATGAAAGCAAAATATAATGGTAGACAGGAAAAGCCAAACAGTTAATTTTGGTTTACATGCTGCAGAAGCTATTTTTTATATATTTTTAAGGTGTGAGCCAAATCAAAGGATTTTTATCTACAAAAGTTTTATAAACTTGTTTTTGACGTGTTGACAGAATCATATATGATGACTATCCGATTTAGCACTAAAAATATCGCTGGACTTATAGTGATTTGAATTTACAAAGACTTTTTGGGACCCATGTTTACAAATAAAGAAATTGATAAGTAAGTATCAAATTTTTCCAATTTGATTAATATATGAAATATTATTATCAAAATGTCCGCCGCGATAATTTGCCAGTTTAATCAACAAATTAACAACATCATCTTATCAGCTTAATTTATGCGCAACAATATAATCTTAAATTTCAGTATCAATATTTACGTAGAGACTTACAAAGTCTTGGCTTGAAAGAGCCGGAGCTTCTCAGAACTCCGGAACTTATCAGAAAACTTTCCACTCAAACTCTTAAAACTTTCCGTGAAGGAATATCCTATTTTAAAGGGAATTTAAAGTACATACATTAATACGATGTTTAGTAATAGGTACTCTATATTATTAATAAATATTTATCTAGAATCTTCCTTCTAAAAATGGAAAACTTGTTTACAGATCGTCCTCTAGTTCATTACAAAGGAAATTTTCAGATTTCGTCATATAGGAACATTCGTAGTAATCTTTCAAAATTAAATATTGTTTAAGATATTCAACTGTCATTTATTTTTATATATCTAAATCCAGGTTTACCATCATGTTCTATTTATATTCTATTTTCAAAACAAAACAAGTGAAACTCTCTAGCTTAGTGTCTCACCTCCTCTTAAAATTTTAGACTAACCTTTTTGCACAGAGATTATCAACCTTTTTGCAGAGACGGATAACCTTTTTCAGCGCAGGATTAACGCGAACGGATGCGGTAATCAAATCGAAAGCCTTCGGAACAGTCTGGAAAAATGCAAATTGTGGGCAAATCTCTTAAAACAACAAAATGTCTCTCTGTTGGGGCTCTACTACGTGTAAACTGTTTCTTAGCAGGGTTTTTTTTATTTCTATCGTGTACCTCGACTACATCTGCTGTTGCTGATCTCTGCTAGGTATATTCAAATGTAGGTATTACACTCAAAATATTGTTACCGTTCAAGGCTGCATTTTGATTATCTACAAAAAAAACAACAAAAGAAAATAAGCCAATGGGCGCTAAAACTAATTTGAATCATATACCTCACGAATCTGATAAGACCAGCTGCTGTAAAAAGGGTTTGCATAAAATGGATGCGTTAGAAAATTATTTACCAAAGAACCATGGGTCGGAGCTGAAATTCTACGTAAAAAAATATATATTCTAATGTAGTAAAAATTGGATCTATTGATATATCTCAACTTTCTTTGCAATCTATGTCCAGCAGTGGACTAACATAGGTTGATGATGACGATATTGATGATATATTTAAACGCATCCGTTACATAGTAAAATTTTTGATCTACCTATTGTAACGAAGGTTTTTCTTAGTCAAAATATCAAAACAAATAATACCTACGGCCAAACAAACTGAAAATGAACAATTACTGCCTACTGACTTCAATAGTCACACAAATGAAAAAGCATCGGAGTTCCCATTTCGTTACAATCAACAACACAACCAATTTCACAGCTCGAATATAGAGCGCCCTAAATACCAGACATATAATTACACTCTCATACATTTCCCGAAAATAAATCCATATTGGTAGTAATAATATCCTTCTCGCTACACGTAATGGTTCACACTGAGCCCCCGAGCCCCGGGGGGTGGGCCCCAACCCCCGGCACCCCCGGGGGGGCTACCTGTGTAGCGTTACAGCCGCCTGGGTGTGGTTTGCCGTTCAATAACTTAATACTCTAGGAAAGGCTTTCACGCTGAAATCTCGCTCGGTGCTACCGCGGCGGAGCGGACTTGATCCTTTTGATTTTCAGGGTTTTGAAAATCAAATGGATTTGAGAATCAAAGGGACAGTTAGTGGGAACGGAAAAATTAACAGTGGTACGAAATAGTATGAGTGCTTGAAACTTTACTGCAACTTGTTGTAATAAAGACGGCTTTCCTAAATATATTGTAAGCACATAAGAATCCGTTCCGTTTTAAGATAACTCCACTAATTACGTTTAGAGCGTATAAAAGAAAGCACCTAAATGTTAAATTTTCAATAGAACAAATGGCAGGAAACAGTCGAATTAAGTTTAATTTATTGGTTTTCACTCGGCGCGTATCAATCAGCTCGCTGTCGCGTCAACAGCCGACGACGTGCAATCACGAACAAAATTACGATCTATCGGTGATAGGCGTTAGGTAATACAAACACGGGGCGGGTAATACACACGGATGGCCGTATGGAGGCTATTAATTGCGGGTTTGCAGGTAATCGATCGAGGCTCGGAGTGTCTGCGCGCGGGATCGGGTCGTGTCGTGCGGCAGCGGTGCGGCGCGGCGCGGCGGTGTGCGTGACGATCATGGCGGCGCGGGGGGGCCG
>OZ007531.1:1591863-1747863 GCA_963931895.1 Eupithecia pulchellata
CACTTAAAATAGTAATCGTTGGGGAAGTTAGATTGACAGAGCATTAAAGAATTTTCCAGCTAAAAGCTACTTTGAAACGTGACGTCACGAAAGTCAAGGTTGGAGATCTAAATGGTTTGCCGAAGTTTGCCTTCGTTTCTATTATAGCGTTTTTGAAAACGACTTTATCTTTCATGAATTAAAATAACGCGTATAAATTATAAACGATTCCTTCATTAGGCACTTCCTGTATCAGATCTCGCCATAGATGTCCCACCGCTAAAACTGTACAGAACTCCCTAATAAAAACGTGACCAACTGCTTATTGGTACTTTAAATAAATGCTACGTCGAGATTAGAATAGCCATTGTAATTGGAGAGATTTGTCCGTCGATAGCGCATCAGACACTTGGTCACGTTTGCGGAAAACGGCAACCGGTTCCCATCTTTAATATAACCTTACGCAGGCATTCGACAAAGTACTTCAGGATGCCTTTGACGAGGATGCTTCACTTCTCAAATTCAATAATTTCTGTAATCAGACCTTGAATAGCCGATAATTAGTGTTAATAGTCCTAATAAATATTAACAGTAATTACCAACTCTTAATCCTTTAACAAAGTTATCCCAACATTAAGCAAAGAGCGCCCCGCAAGGTACGGTTCTTGTACCGCTATTTAATATTTCATACACGTAACACATTTCATCATAATTTAAGCGAATTCAGTGCAAGCGATTTGTTCCCAAGAGCATTAATACAGGGAAACTCGGAACAACTGACGATTGGATGAGTTAGGGTGAAGGGGGGGTGTAGGGTGGCGAGGGGGTTCACGTATGACGCTTCACTAATTGAGTGTAAAGTAAACCGCTGTCATCGGAGCGGTGGTGTTATTAAACCAAACTTGCTCCTTCGTATTATTGAGTCAGATATCGGAACACGCGCTTTGGCATTTCATTGTTGTTCGCAATTAATACCGCTTCGCCCTCGTGTGCTTTGATGTCGGTTAAATTATTTTTGTATTTCGTTGCGCGCTCATTATTTAATGAAGTTGCGTTTTGGTTTTCGGTTTCCATTATTGCTGACTTTGCTTGAATAAATGGAGCTCGTGTTATTTCAGTTAGCTTCGTTTCGATTAAGAACCGTTCCTAAAGCTAAGCTAACTAAATCTGCTAACCAAACACTCCGGGTGGGTTTAAATTAAACAATGTAAGTTTTCCAATCAAAATGTATTTTAATCCATCGCGTCATAATATTTCATTAGGGCACGTTCCGGAGTTAATGTTTACTTTGCATTTTAACGTTGGTATTTTATTGAAATTAGGTATTTGAATCTCGATGATTTTCATTTTAGTTAATTCCATTTCTATATTTTCAGAACCATGTTAATGGATACAGATCAAATATGAATTATGATGTTTAAATTTTCGCCCCTGAGAATTCTCGGCAAATTTGCGCACTTTGAATCTCAAATCTATTTACAATGGGGATGAAAGACTCCCGTTTATTAAATTCAATCGTTTGAGGCTGAATATTGCCACTATTGAATATAAGCAGATGCAATACAATTTGAAGTTCGTGACATTACAGAATCGAAATTGTCGGGCGAAATAAAATTCCTTCGACATTTTTGCAACCGGCTGTTAACTGGTAATTTAACTAAAGACAAAATTACAGACAATCAGCGCCGCAAAGGGAATGGAACTACTGTCCTTCCGAACGAACGGATCTAATATGTTAATGGCGCGGTTTTGTTAAGCAAGAAAATGGTGACGGATGCGACTTTGGGAATTTTGGTCGCACTTCTCGTGAAGGTCATCAAGCGACTGAAATACTTAGGTGTGACAAAAAAATGCACCATATTGGCAATATTTTTGTACCACAAGATAAGAGAACAAGGCAATCTTGATCTGAATCAAGATTGATTGACTGAACTACAACCTTCTATTTAGGTCTCTTAGTTTTGATTAGTTAACTTTCTAGATAGTTAGCTTCTGTTTTGTTTTTGTTTAAGTTTTTGATAAATAAATGTCTAAATTGGGAGCTTTCTTAAGTCCTTGGTCAATGGATCAAGTATCTCTAAGAACTGGGGACAATCTTGTGTTATCGCAACAATACGTCTAAAATTATCTTGTTTGATTATAATAATGTGCAATACGCCAATAGACAGTCAACACTGGCTAAAGATTTATTATTCAAACTTACTTTACCCATTTTACTCGGTCATCCAACTTTTCTCTCGCCCACTGCACGTTCCATTCCACGCTTCATGTAAAGTTCCGTTCTTCTAAGCAGTTATTTAAAATCGTATTCTGTTGCAAAATAATTAAATATTGTTATACGTAGTGTCGCGTCGCACCTATCGGATCTTTATTCCCTCTTCGACTGATTAATATGCGGTACTAATTAAAAGGCATCGCTCTGGTACTTTCCATTGAGTCTCCAACAAAACAACATCTAAGGTAATTGTTCAACTTGGTAACAACTTTGTGTCACTCCAAATTATTCTCTTAAATTTGTTATACGTTGGATTACAGCTAAGGGCAAGGAGTCGTCCTTAATAAATTCTAGAAAGTTCACACATCATCATCTAGCCCCAAGCTAAGCAGAGCTTCTATTATCTTTTTCTTTTACTTACTGGATCTGGAAACTATACTTATACTTAATTTTATAAAGACGATTGTTTTATTGTTAGATTGTTTGTTTGTATTGAAAAGGCTCCGAAACTATAAGACCGATTTGAATAATTCTTTCACCATTATTTCCTTCACAAATCCTACATTATCTCTGTTGAACTATAGAGTATTTTCAATAAAATAACCCAACCTGTACAAAAAGCTCGGGTTCTGTATGAAAACTTCAATAATCTAAACAAACCAAACAAATAATTTAAAATTTTTAAATAATTTTTTCATTGACATTTAAATTTCTGGACATTCATTGAATTGCTTCTATAATTATATTTAATTGAATACTTAATAATACCTATAAATATATATTTTTTGACATATAAAATATGATAAGCTTACAAATTGTGTGTATACCGTATACCGATCTTAAACATTTAAATACTTATTAATTATATGAAATTGTAAAACTAAGAACTCAGAATTATGCCACGCCCTTACAGGGTTCATGTAATTTCTACCTATTAAAATGTAACATCTTGTAAAGGACATGAATGCAATAAATAAATAAATAAATATTTTAAATTTTAGTTTTACACCCGTGCGAATCCGGCACGGGACGTTAATTTACATATTTTTAAGTAAATGTTTTCTTGAGTGAAGACCGAAAAAGTAATGTAGGACGACCTCCGGCCAGTTGGGATGACGACCTGCGAAAGACTGCAGGCAGTTGCTGGATGCGACAAGCTGGAAGACAGGGCGCTATGGCGCTAATTACGGGGATGATGAAAACCGAGTAAAGAACGTTTTTTTACGATATTGCCAAGCTGTCAGTGCAAAGTTCTTAAGGAAGTGAATTTTGTCTCTTAGTAACTACGGCTTCGTCTGTGACGGGGTTTCCTTTAATTGATGGTATTTGTTAAACTCTCGACTCGACGAAACGTCGTTACGAAATTCTCCGTTCGTCGATTCCCTGTTTGTCGAACGGGAATACATGTGTTTTGGATCTTTTGTTCTTTGGCTTACTTTGCTAGGTCACATGGTTTTATTACGTTATTTACTTAAGTTATTTATAGTTTATGGTGCTGTTTCCAGATGTTGGCCATTTATTTTTTTATGAGATTTTGATTCGAGCTCTAAATTAATTTAAGCTTTCGTATATTTATTTGTTAACTCTGCATAGAGACAAAAAGGACTTTAAGAAACTTTCCTTTAAGACGTATTAGAGTATTGTGTCTAAAATTATTTATCCTATTTCAAGATAGAATAGACGTTTACTTATTTGTACTCTCATAATATAAACTCTAAATAAAAATATAGGCTGAAAACTACAAGTACCTACACTGATAAAAAAAACTATGAATTCTTTAGAGATAAAGAACTCAAGACTTTTCTTGAACTTTCCTTGACTTTAATAAAAGGTAAACAACATATAAAATGAGTGGTACAGTACTGAACAGAATAAAACAGCTTCTACCCTTCCAAAAGTAGATGGGTTACACGTGGATGATGTTTTTTTTGTATATTTTTTTTCAATCCAAAGGCACCACTAGATTTTGCTTCTACAAAATTCCGTCACAAGTCGTTGTGCCTATAGATAGTATCTGTACATCGATATGTCGTGTCATCCGCGTCTCTCAAGTTGCTGGCAATTCAGCAAGCTTATCGGCTCACCCGGGAGCAGCTTAGGGTTGCCAACTGTATTGATAATTGCAAGACGCCGAGTTGTGGTGTTCGGAAAAGTTTTACTTAATCTAGATAACGATGAATGCCAATTTTAATTTCGTTGAGTGACGTGGAAGGTGGAATGTTTATTAATTAATTTTTCTTGTTGCTAAATCATCTGTGAGACTGTCAGGCATCCCTTAAATGCATGTCTTGTTCTGGTTTAGCAATTTTTGCTTTTAATCGACGCGCGTCTGAGTACACATAAACAAGGAGAACGTAGCAATTACTTAAGTTGAAAAAGGACTGTAAAAAGAAAATTTTGAGAAAATAATGTTGGATAGCGTAACATGTAGAATCTGCTACAGGTTCTGATTCGCTGTCTCAAGGTTTACCTTACCTTCTTCCACTTCTCACTAGCAACGCATGCCATTTAATTCTGACAAACTTTTAAAATTTGATATGCAAATGGCAATAACCGACAACCCTAGTTGGTAACACGAGGCGCCACGGCTCGGCACTCATTAAAACGTTCGCATGGAGCACATAATCGCGGATTTACGAGTCCTATGCATCCTCTTTACATGCTTGTGGATCGAACCGCATCCTAATTAGGGGTTAAAACCTCTTCGATCTTTTAGATATTCAAGCTGAATACGAAACTTGAAGGTTAAAGCAGAAATCTGCTTTAACCCTGTAACTAAAAGCATTTGGCTTTAACAAAACAGCTTGTAAATTTTGACAAAACGTCGAAACACAAAGTTGTTTGTTTTTTGTTAATAAAATTTAGCTCATACCGAAAACTTCTGTTTTGACAGATGTCGCTAGTTAGTTCTTAATAAATTTTAGTCAATTTTAAACACAAAGTGTAAAATGTCTTATTTGGAGCCATTATAGCAAATCAAGTGAAGGCTGCTTACGCTAAATTGAAAGATCAAAGAAAGACGAAATCGACGTTTTCGCACCATAATTTATCCATAAGTACTAATTTTATAATGAGGATAGATTTGATGGTTTGTTTGTTTGACTTAAAATTCTTTCACCATTAGAATCCTACAATGTCCCTGATGAACATAGGCTAAAGAATATTTTCAAAAAGTTAGGATCCGTATGAAAACTTCAATAATGAAACCGAAAGTGTACCTATAGTTTTGAATTTTTTGTTAAAAACTCCTGAGAAGCCGGGGCGAACCGCTAGTAGTTTCTATAAATATGTTTACATTGTTCATCTACGTCTAAAACTACGCAAAGTTTTCAGAAATCAATGTTTTTATCATTATTACGTGATGTGGAGGCGTGTTACTTTAGGAGCGCGCTCACCATCAAACTTATCTTAATTATAAGGGTCGCTGCGAACCCTAGCACGTAGGTTTGGGGAAAGCAATTTTCTTTGGCCCGTAATCTATTCGTTCAATGGTGATTGATAACAAATGTTTTGCCCATTAATTTCTGACTTTAAACGTTTTATTGCTTAGTAACTTTTGGTTCGGTTCCCCTTGCTATTTTTACCCGACGAAACGGTTGCTAGAACTGCTTGTTAAATGAACCAAGTATAACATATTTCTTGTTGTCTATTGATGATACGGCTTTTTTCACTTTCTTTTTTTAAACAGCTGTGAATCTATATTGCATCAAAAACCACAAAAAGTGAAAACACAAAAAAAACCTCTTTAAATATTAACAGTCACACTAGAAACAAAGATGATAAATTACAGAACACACGCAACCAAACACCCTGTATATGGGAAGCACTTTAGGAAGTTCGTGAAAAACTACTCCGGGAATGCGATAGGACATCAATCTATCATTTTCACGACAAACTTGAAAAAGTTTCCTGAAAGTCATTTTCCATCCACAAGATTCTTTCAGTAGCTATATTTATTTCAGAAATAATCTGTTTGAGGGTAGGTAGAGATTATTCGATATGATTTTAGCAGGAAACAGTCATCAGTATCCACAACACAAGCTCTCCTTATTTAATTTTTATTTATTTATTTGACAAAGATAGCTCATAAAAAAGCTATTTTTTGGTTCGATGGATTCAATGTTATTATTAAAACTAAATGCTGTCCGCACGCGCTTTGACGGTACAAAAAGCAACCTACGTCTTCAGGATACAATGTTTCTGCTTGACAAATTTTATGAAGATATGTTCAGCCATTCAGTCGCAAAACGTAACAAAGGGAAAGACGTATTTACTTTGCATTTATTATTGGTATGGATATATACCTAAGTCGATTCTCTGGAATACAAATTTGACCACGTAACACATTCATCTTAAAATAGAAATACTGTAAGCGAAATGGTACGGTAAGCAATCGTACTTATAACATCTGGAGAACATATGTCTGCAAACTATGCAAACTAGCCGAACGTGAAACTACTCATAGAGTCTACTCTAGCAATAGCAACACTTCCTTAAACAAGTGTGCCTAAAAAAAGGTAATGAAATCTGTCAGACAAGGAACAAACAAGCAGCTATTGCCTTCAAAATCTTCTTTTATTACTATTATCACCTTGTCTACGTATGAATTTTAATTAAAAACACGCCAAAAATGTTGAAATTTCGCCGAAATTCTGTTGGAAGGCGAAATCTGCATTATTAATGCCTATCAAGCTGATGGAACCGCGGAAGTTCGCAACAGCCGTCGGTTCCGTTAAAGATGAAACCTCATTAGCTTTGGTTCAGCCTTACCGCAATGGCACGCTAAGGAACGATAGTACTATAGCTAAATATGAGAGAATCAGAGTGTAATGACGCCCAATTATACACTTTTTAATACTCGTATATCGCTAACGTAACGAGTTATTGAGAGAAGAGCGCGATTTGAGAAACGTAGTGTACGACACCTTCCGGCCAGGTGAGATGACTTGCGAAAGACTCCAAGCAGATGCTGTATGCGCCAAGCAGAAGGGTGCCATGACGCTCATTGTCAGTTCGAACCTATATCCAGTGGACTTATAGGCTGATCATGGAACGATTTGCTAGAATTTGCAAGCCAGACATATTGGCCGCTTGAAATCAAGTCTGCGGCGAGATGACATTGAGATAGTCATATTGTTAAAACATCAATATGTTTTGTATCTGTAGTAATACTGTTCAATCACTCGTTCGTTCTTATATTTTATCTGAAACACTGTTCATTCGTTCGTTCACTATTATCGTGAAATACTGTGCTACGCAGTGTTTCTTTTATTTTATAATTAATCGAAGCTGCACCCCACAATCAACCAAGGACCTTTCCACCTATTTCGGCATATATAAATAGGGGGCATACCTCATCACCCACTTTTACGCCACCATGTTTTTACGAGGCCTGTTAATAAACGGAACAAACACATTTCGTACCTGACATTTGGTTGGTGTACTATGTTCTTGTACAGAAATAAATGTAATTCTAATCTATCGGTCAGGTTGATAAGCAGATCACAAAAATGCATGGAGAGCGCTCTTCATCATCATCTCAGCCCACACACGTCCACTGCTGGTATTAGACCTCCCCCTAGCCTTCACCCATCAGCCCATGTTGCACCACTGCTGGACATAGACCTCCCCTTATGAGCGCCATAACGCCCTGTATTCAGCTTGCCCCCCTAGTATTACATAGCCTAAACGTAAAGCATTGAAATCTTCGTTATTACACGTAAATTCAAGTGGTACAATGTAATTCTTCCAGCAATCCTATGTAATATGCAAATAACGTTCTGATGAATTTTAAACATTGTACTCGAGACAAGAGCGCTATCGATTATAAATATAATTGGTTATTCGAAAAGTTTTCCAATCTGCATGGGGAATGAAGACTTTTTGCTGTTCCAATACCCAGTTGAGGATTGGTAAGGGTTTGTTGATTTTGTTCGCTGATTTGCCCGAGGTTGGGTCGTACAAAGTATAAGTTTATGCAGGGATCTGTGTTTTGTGTATCGTACCGGAAAAACGGTATAATGTACCGAACATGTAAAAATTATGAGCTTTTGTGTTTGTGAAAGGGAAATATTGAAAGATTCTTGGTACCTTGACTTTGTTTATAAAATTTTAATATTCGATGGCGTTTTTAGGTGACTTTTTAACCACTAGTACCTACCTACTATTTACCATCTAACACCTTGCGCAACTAGGTTAATTTTGATGAATTTGACAGAAAGAATGAAAGAAAATATTTTTATTTACCTTAGTAAAACAACACAATAATACACAGCAATCTTAAAATTCACTTGTAAAGTAGGTTATTTAGTTAGGCAAATATGGTCGTCACTCAGCGTTATGCTGGATGCACACTGGTGTGTCCACCCAGCGCTGATTTTCAGTGAAGATCACGTCACGAGCGTCGGATGCGTCGACGGACGGTGCGTTGTACACATCACAATCATTACATTACAAACCATTTTGAATTTCATACATGTAGGTAACTAAATATAACAGTAAACTTAAACAGACAGAAAGATGTCTTTATCATTACCGGACATGACATGTATCTTTCAAACATCACACTTACCTAAAGCCAAAAGTTGTCACAAAGCAACTTTTCATTACCACAGAAATATACAAAAAATACGAACCAGCGTAATATAAATTGCGTTTTATACGTCTCGGACAATACGTCGTACATATAAGCTGCCTCACAAGGTCTTTGTTTCCTTTTTACTCTTTCGTCGTCAATGCGGAGCGGCATTCAATTCGATGAAAAGTTCTCTTTGTAGTGCAACGTACAGCGGACCTCCAATTTGGTTGCGCTACCTTTTACCAGTCAGTCTTTAGAGGGAATTGTTACTGAGTTGAGTTACATTATTGTTCAATGAGGAAATAGTACCTACCTATTTCTGTTCGAGGTTTTTTTACAATTTGGTAGACCCAAAATGAGTTGAGGCGAGTTTTGTTCAGTACAGATGTTGTTGGGGGGTTTTGTTCGGTACAGTTGTTTTAGATAACATTGTCCGGTTGCTATGTCCTATAATAATTTTACTTTTTAACTTTTTCCTTATATTCTTAATTATTAATTGGCTGTTATTTATATATTTCATGCATGTCAGAAGAAGTTTTTAGTATAAATATGTAATTGTATAACACTACAACGAATTGAAAAAAAAATTGGGCGAATTCTTTAGTAGGTATGATACACACAAAAGTAATGCATAAATATACTCGTAGTTTAGTTTCCGCATCTTTTCATAGTCGACAAAAATATGAAGTGAAGAGCAAACCAATAACACCTTGTTTTATAATAATTTATTGTACGGAATTTGAATTTTCTGAGTGCTTATTTTGTAAAGCAATAAAGTTATTGAAATCTACAGATTAAGAAAAAGAATGCCTTTTTCATAATACCTTATGAAAAAGGCATTCTTATTCTAAACCAGATCCAAGTTAATTCCTGTCTGTAAACAAAATACATTTTACGCAAGCTTTTGCATCTGATAAAAACACTTAAACCCTAACAGGTTGGAGCGAGACGCGCTTTTGCGAGCACTTAGATTATCATCAAATTTTCTCTCGGTCAATTTGACAATCTTTCAAAAGGGCTACGAAAACCGTTAGATACAGCTTAGCGAGCTTTTAAGCCACAATAATTCATATAGATTGCAAGGGGCGAAGCTAAATCAATTTTGTTATTAATGCCCTGCGTAGATTAGGTCCCGAATTTTAGATGTAAGGCGGCGCTAGGCTCAGAAATATGGGCTTAGGTAATCTAAAATACGGTGCGCCTGAATTGGGTTCGGATTACTTTGTGTGAATATTCATATTGTAATTTAAATGTCTGGTATTCTCTCGTATTTTGCATTGCCAAAGCTCCCGAAGCTTTGAAAGAGTAGATTGGATACTTTAATTAGCTTTGGCAATGCCAGTGGAATTCATATCGATCCAAACTTAAATCTTATAAATACACATACACTTTACGGGATTTTACCATGTTCTATATTTTTAGTTACCCATACTTTGGTCATCTTGAACCATGGTTCTGCCATGATCGCTATCTGCTGGTGGACTTTACCCACTACGTAACTGAAGTGCCTGTTTCCTACAATGAATTCACCATGCCTAAATAATACCTGTTCATTTATTAACCAGTTCAGGGGTAGTTTAATTTGAAGGCTCCAAACCCCCTGCAACTCGAGTACACCCTAGGTTGAAACAACACACGCGGTGCTAGCGCAGTCGTATCACGGCTACACCGCTTACTTTTTACCGGGCGAGTAGAGCTATGGGATTTACGAAAAAACGGTAGTTCGTCCGGCTTTTATTTCCGACTTAATTTAAAATAATATGTTTTTCTGAAATCATGTTAACAATGCTAAAATCGTGGCAAACAGCATTTTGTAATTACCATTTGAGGAAAAAAGAATCAGAAAATATAAACTTCCCTCCCAAAAAACGATCAAAGATACTTAAGTTGCACAGAGACTATTTAATTTTACAACTGTAAACCAGATGGCATCAAAAATGCATCTACATGCATTCTAGCAAATTTCATTGAGTTGTTAGTAGCTAACGTGTAACTAATCCCTAGAACTACTTCATCCCTGATTTCTACATTACCCCTGAGTTATAGATTATCTCAAGAGTTCCACAGGCTACAATTTATCCAGCTACAAATCAGTGAAGCTATCAGAAGCAAGTTCAAAACTGAAACCAAAACCCAGGTTTTGTTGTAGAAAGATTATTTCAGAAACCATCCGGCTTTTCCTCCGTAGCCCTACGGGAGAGGCTGGTTAGGGTGGGGGGAGGTCACATCTCGGTATCCCCGGCCGCCGCAGATGAAATATCCGCACATAAATCTGCCACATCTCAGCGCACGCTTTGCCTCACAGCGTAACGTACAGTCACTGTAGTCTGTACAATGTCCCTGCGTACAAGGACTTGCTACATATCACTTACAATGTAATGCAGTATATTGTGTAAGTATATCAGCAAAGTACTTCCCATAACACAAGCTCTAGTAGCCTTGGATGCTGTGTGAATTATCCAGGATTATTTATTGATTCATCGGAATCTATCGTTATTAAACACTATCATAGCCACACGAGACAGTTGTCTATCTGTATAAGCAGCAGGCCGCAGAGTAAATTCGTTAAACGCAGTTTTCCGCATAAGTAAAAGAAGAACCTACGTAAGAACGCCTAATTTGAAAATTAAAACACTATATGGTCTACTTCGTAATCTTTACGGATACACAAAAACGGTAACGGTTTTATTAAGTTTCCGATCAAACTATCGCCATTCTAGAATGACTTATTTCGACAACTTATCACACTGGCGATTTGCGTGCGATTTCACTGCGTACTCGCCCCGCTTTGAAATCGCTCCCCAATGTTACAGGCAGGATGGCGCCATTCTTTTGAAATTGTACCAGAATGTCAAAAAATTTAGAAAATGATGTATCTACCATTCTACATAATTATGATTCGACATTTCAATAACTTTATGCTTACAAAATAAGGACTGAAGCAAGTCAAAAAGTATGCAATAATTATTATGAAATAAGAAATGTGTTATTGATTTTCTCTTCAATTGTCTCTTCATAAGACATAGGTATCGATCTCACCTCTTCCATAGGTAATACGATTGTGACCAGTATTTGACGTATTCATCCCTTCCAGACCTTGAAGAAAAAGATAAGCGATATTATATTCCCTCAAGTGAGGGACGATTATTTGACGTATTGACCAGTATTTGACGTATTACTCTCACCTCTTCCAGACCCTGGAAGAAAAAGACAAGCGGAACGCGAGTCACAAGGAGCAACTTCAGCGCGAGCAGCGGTTCCTGCGGCGGCGGCTGCTGCAGCTCCGCTCGTCGGTGCCGGCGGCGCGCGCGCTCACCGAGTCCCACCTGCAAGTGCACAACACGCGCTCCGAGTCCTGCTCCTCGCTGGAGGGCTGCTCCTCTTCGGGGATCTCAACGGCCGAGCGCTCGCCTTCCTCCTTCTCTGAGAATGGTGAGTGGGGCTTCGCTAACAGGGTATGAGCAGATCATACAGGCTCACAATTGTTGCTTGAACACGCTTCAAATTCAAATTCAGATTCGGCAGTTCCTGTCTAGCCTCAGCGGTGCATCAGTGGGCTTATTTCCAGTAGGGAATGAGCATACGTCGTAATACACAAGTAATTGTTGCTTGAACACGCTTTGACGCAGTTTCTTTCCATCCTCAGCGGTTTTACTGTGACTTAGCAGGCGTAATACACAGGCTTTTTCTTGAACAAGGTTTGTCGCAGTTTATATCCAGCCTCAGTGGTGCGACCTGTACATATTTTCTGACCGTAGAAACATTTTTCTTAAGGCGGAAATCAAAACCCACTTTGATGAAATGAACCATCATATAAAGGCGACAGAAGGTCCACCACTCTATCTCACGAAGCCCTATAACAAACCATAGATACCGTTTCCACCCCGCACAACAACGCATTATAGCCTTGTGTCTGCTTTCACCCACTCTCCTTACACCCCACACTAGCCCCATACCTAATTCTTTCAATAATATTTCCCGGAACCCAATCAATTGAAAAGCCGTAGGCCGCGACCCCTCACCTATTGTTACCGTTTATTTATGCATTAACTTTTGCAATAGAACCATTGCGGCCATAAATTTCTAATCTATTGTCGGTATCCTGTAGGAAACTTTCCCTTTTCTGCGTTTATTGCGTTTTTATTCGCGGAGAATTGATATGGTAAACAGGGCGGTAGTTCTGCGATTAAACGACTCATTACTCTGTGCTTATTTGCGCTAAATGGACGCTTTCGTATCGTCGGCCTATTTTTGTGAAAGGGGTCTGATATGGGTTTATCTTGTGTCTGTGTTTTAAAAATAGCGCTCAAATATAACCTATACAACAACCCCTAACAGAGTACAACGGGTTATAATAGAAAAATCCCAAAACTCGTGATTTTTAACGACCGATGTGGTTCATTATGTTCTGTTGATTGCCGGACATTATTTATTTACACTAAAAGTAAATAACGGATCGGGCTTAAGTTCGAGACCTGCAGTAACGTACTTATACATAGTTTACTTTTTTGAGGATGCGGGTAGAATCAAAATAAAGTATATCGTGTGTGTCTACACAGTTGTTGTTATATTAATTATAGGGCAAGCGCACACCGCCCTCGAGCGACGAAATCGCATTACGTTAATCGCGTGTGAGGTGAGGCGGCCTGAGTGCTATTAGACCTCGTGCAGACGAGCTTATCGGACTAGTATTTCATCACACATAGCTAACACTCTTGATAATCACCTTATTATAAACAAAATCTTAAGGCTCTAATCCAGCCCAAATCAACGTCCCTACCTGTTTTATCTTATTACAAGCGCCCGGGTTCGCAAGGGTATTTGAAAAACAATCAAAAAATAGATTTTTTTTACACACACATTGGGTTAATGAGGTTTTATACGGAAACATGAAAATATTCTATAGCCTATGTTCATCAGGGATATTGTAGGGATTTAAAATGTTACTTATTTTACATCGGGGATTTTAAAAACTAGCTTTTGCTCGTCATTTGTCAACTTCAGTTGACAGCTAAGTCAATTTAAAGATATGATTGAGCTCCACTAATGCCAAACGGCTTAGACAGTTCTTCTTGATTTTTGAATGAAAATTTAATTTTATAACATGTTTTCCCTAAAATTGGGCGGAAATTGAGCATTTGAATATTTTGTTCGCGTAAAACCGGAATATTTTAAAAAACTTCAACCTCATTTTATTTCCGTTCACTCACTCTATCATTCGGAACAATCCGCATCTACCCATCAGCCACTTCCACCCAGCGAGCGGGTAGCCGGATATCCTTTATCTTGACCAAACTTGCCCCAACGGGCATGGGCGGATTGGGGCGCCCTGATAAAGTTACACGAATGCTTATCACTCCTATCAGCTGGTAGTGGGGCACGCGAGCTTTAAAACAATTTGTCGAGCTCGCGGAACGTGTTAATGAAGGTTTCTTTCTTAATTTGTGCAATGTTTCTTGTTATTGGTTTCATTATTTATAAGAAAACGTAGGATATTTTAATTTATAATGTTTTGTATGTTAAATAAAATATATGAGGAGTTTTTTGAATGGGCTTAAAGCTAAAATCGAGTTTCTATGGTCCATTGCACATGTTAACGTTATGTTTTTATCCTGTTGGATAACACTATATGTAGCCGATCGGTAACCAAACAGTATTAATTTGAATCTGGCTCCAATTGACATAAGAGACTGCGAAAATTCCATAACCAAAACATAAAAACAGAATCCCCGCCCGCCTCAAACCTCGCATGACATCGCTTCACAATCCGGACCACCGCGTTCTTCAGATTCCATTAAATCCGAGAGTTTACCCGCTCAATAGCACCTACACCATACGTATATCTATAGCTAGATCACCTACATATAATAGAACAAAGGCTGGAGCCACGTCTGGCTGTATGAACGCGATGAACTCAAACACTACGGAATTTCATACGGCTCATCAATTGACGAAGATTCAGAAATTACGAGTAGAAATCAGAGATCACTTTTATTAATTAAGAAATAAAGTGTAAATCTATCCTCTTTCATGAGGAAGGTATAGGTTCATTAACTTATGAAGGTTTTTTGTAAATTGCCATTGTAATATATTACGGATTTAATGAATTAAACATTTTATTGTGCTTAAAACAACAAATACAATATTTATATGAGTTCATGTTTACCTTGAAAAAAGTTTAATAAAAAAATGGGTCTCCAAGCGCAAACCATCATCCGACAACTCTTTAAGACAGATATTTCGGAATTGTTCCAAAAAGATCTATGAATCTGCTACCCGTGCGAAGCCGGGGCAGGATGCTTGTATGTATATGTGTATTGCGTATCGCTGTAGGTGTAATTAATAAAGCAGGAGGTGGCGAGAGAAGGCGATAAGCCGGCGAGCTCTCGTAAATCACCCGAGCTAATGACTTCGAGTCGAACGAGCACTGTAATGGTCGGAGCCAGTAGTATTGGTCTTCCAGCCTTGCTTGTACGCTTTGTACTCGAAAAGAGATTTGAATGGGTACAAAAGAATATAAAGTGAACTATAAAAACAATCAACTACAACGTTGATAACTATTGCAGACATTAAGTAAGAAAGAAAAGGTAAATACATTTTTGTGAACTCAGAAACCAAATAAGTATACACATTATAAACCCAATATAAATTATTTAGGTATAACTAAACCCAAAAAAACTGAAACATAATTATTTCGCTCATAGTTCGTGAAAACTCTGCACTAACCTTCTGGTATTGTTGTCGCTAACTGTACATTAGTTAAATCTCATGGACCTATTGGGAACTCATGTATGGAAATAAAAACTTTAAAAATATTTGTCGTGGACCTCTTGGGAAATACGAAACAATAGAATCATGGACCTCTGTGAATCAGCCCAAGATAGTGTTACAGAGGGGTTAGGACTCAAGCGATCACTGTGCATCTTGTATCCATATAATAATTATGGATGCAATAAATTAAATATTATAATCACATGAAATACTCTGATAAAATAAAATATGAATTTATCTGTCAGTATCCGCAAGGTGGTATCGAATGCTTATTATTAGATTTGGCAAAATAGGGCTTTTTCATCCCAAAATATTTTATCCCTTATTTGATCCTCCCTTATCGTCTCCATCATCAAATGTTACACCATGTCCAACTCTACGCTCTCAGGTCTCTGCATCCCATCCACTTCCGCCCTGCACCAGGAAGCCCCGACTTGATTTACCGCCCGCCCCGGTAATCTTCCTCTGAGCGCGCATTGCGCTACCTTAAAACTTCAGCAGTTCAGTTGAACACTGGGAACTGTTTAAAGTGCAGCTTTTAAAAACGATCTGCTTAATGTGAGTTATTTGAGCGAATAAACCGTTTATATCGAAGTTTACCGCTTAAGAGTTTAATTGTTGGATATCCTCCAAGTAGATTTACTGTTATTGTTAGGCGGCTCGCGGATTTGAGGCAGGGTTTTTAATAGTTGAGGCTAGAGTGTAACGTCTTTGACACTTCTATCCATTGATAGTGTTTTTAAGCGTCCTTTTGTGTTCTCACTTAAATAATATAATGTTACCACTACAATAGACTAGTTAATAGAATAGAAGTATGATAGTAGGTAGCTTATTCTATTTTAATAATGTTACAAAAAGCATTATTGTCATACATAAATTACGATTGAATCATAAAATAAAATGATTTAAAACTACGAGCATCACAATATTACCCAAGCTTCTAATGGACTGTAAAGCATAATGCAATCATAATAATTAATGTCTCCATTTGTTGGTGGAAATAAATGAAAATTACAATTCGTTCCACCTACTTTTGCGAATGAACTGTAATGGTTTTTGTGAATTTCCTCATTTCATTTCATTTCATTTCATTGTTCGCATCCGGGAAAATTGTTACTTTATGATGGAACTATTATTGTGTGACGTGTTATTGTTCACTGAATCACGAGAATGGTAGAACCTGCCATGTCACTCAATAAAGTATATTTTCCCCCGAGACCCTGATCTCGGTGCCAATCAATACGCAGGTAGGCTGTCAGGGTACAGACCCCGCAACGTGGAAATGATGACACGTTTCACAATTTAAACTTTGATATCGTTACAAAATTCACGTGCCGTAAATAAACCGGGACGTTTGCACAGCGCGTGTTTAACGAACAACACTGTAGACGCCTACGGGTCCACTCATCTTCGAACCAATTATAATGGATTTATAAATTAATCATAAATGATTTATACGTCATTGCGGGTAGTGCGGGGCATCGTAGTTACCTTCACCAAAAACTGGGGCCAAAGGGAAGAAAACCCTCATGTACAACTGACATCAGTGAAATTCACTAAATGCACATTCCGTTAGAAGCACAAATTCCATCTTTAGACTTTGTAGTAAGTTCCAGACTTATTCCTGTCAGAAAAGTTCCGCCAAACTTCCAAGTATTCCCGTAAAACTTCAACAAACAAACCGACATAACTCCTCTCCACAGAGACTATATTAGCATGGCAGTGCCGAAGGCCCAAAGCAGAGGGATTCGGCCTAATTAAAGTTGGATAGTTAGTGTAATTAGCGGGGTTGTAGCGCCCCCGCTTCCGCCGGAAGTACCGTGTACGAAGGCTGCGGGCGAGAGAAAATGCGCTAACTTTTCACGAAAAACAAACGTCATAAGGGCTGGATTTGTGTGGCTTGGTTGAAATGGGATTTGGAGTACACTGAGTTTTTTCATCTTATAGTAATCCTATTAGAAGTAATTTTTTTTTAAGTTCCTACTACTCAACCACCTGTTTAGATTTAAAAGGTCGTGTTGACCTTAGATTTTGTTTTAAGTTTTCTATCACGCCATGAATATGATACTTTGTACCGACGTAAACAAAAAAAAATTTAATCTGAAATATGTACCTAGATAACAAATACCAGTGAAGGATTTTACAAATTTGTTGAAGAATTATTTTAAACCAAACCAAACGTTTAGGATTTCACCCACCCACAAAACAACTTTCAAACTTCCAGCACCTCTAGTATCCAATTCGACATTATTGTTTCTTCGTCAAGTAACAAAGTTTCGTTACGTCAAAAACAATACTCCTTTCAGGTATAAATTATCTGCAAGTTTGAAACAATTAATTTATAATCAAAATCAAAACAAACCACAAACCTCTATTCAGTCTCAGAACTTAGTTTAGTCGAGTTCTGTTCAAACATTAAATAAATTAGAAATGTTTTGTCAGTTTTATTTGCGTTGAAGCAATTTTGAGACAATACGCTATCTCAGACTGGGGAAACTTGTTCTCAAAATCGAAAACTTGCACAGTTTTCGCAGGAGGTCACCAAGATTTTGTACCTAACAGACTATAAAATAAAAACTTGCTTATAAAAATTTATAGGTAGTCGTCAGATTCCTTTGTATGTGTTTAGTACTTGTAAAATGTTCAATATTGGGAAAATCCGATCTAACGTGAAAGTAATAAGTACTAAAATTAATTTAGTAGTCTCGCTTCGGTTGACACAAAAAAAAACCTCACATTTTACAGCTCTCAAAACGTGGCGACTCCTTTCTTTTCGATACGAATAAAAAGGTCAGGAATATTTTCCTGACCTTTTTATTCGTAAAGAGTTCTTAAGTTAAAATAATAAATAATTATCGTTTGCGTTAATTATATATTCAATTAAATTACAGTAGGTACTTGACAGTACGTTATCTTAGATTTTGTGCTAATATTGAACACTTTATTTGAATTTGTACTTTATTGATAGATAATACTTTATTGGAGCACCGCAAGGAAAGACAACATTATAAAGAGACTGTGTGAATATTTTATTTAAAATAGTTTTTTACACTAAGGCTAGGTTTTAAGGGTCATCAGAAAATCCATTTCCTGAAAACACGTGATTGAGGTTCAATCTTATTGTACCTAAAATTTATTGCAAATAAGTTTTGTACCAAAGTTAATTAAAATATCGCTTAATTAGGCACTTGCTCGTTAATATCAACTACTTTCTTACACACCCCCTCTAACCCTTGGAAGGGTAAAACACCCCTTCACCCCCTTCCCGTGGAAAACTAATTTAATAGGACGAAGAGTTTTGTTTACATTTTTCACAAAGTTTTCCGAAATTTTCAACAGCTACAGCTGAAAAGTTCTGACAACGAATTTTCATTTGATTTCGTACTGAATTCAGTTAGGATCAGAGGGTTTGTTTCAACTTTTGTGAAAAATATTGTTTGGTTGAAGGTAACTTACATCTGAAATCCAATTTTAGAAATCAACGGACTCAAAGTCTTAAACCTTAACTCATTTTGTAGAGTTTTTAGGACCACAGATTAAGTAGGACTTACGCATTCACTGTTTTGCATGAAGTACAAGAACGCGGTGTAAAAATTCACTAGGAGCGTCATGGGCATTTCATGTCAAGAATTTATAAGCAAGTTACAAGATACCAAAGTAAACAAATCATCAAAGAGCCACCCAATATATATTTTAATCGCTTGATAAAAAGTTATCATCCTAGAAAGTGTCTAATAAAGTCGCGCTACATAAAAAGATTACGGCAACGGAGTCGCCTAATGGGGCGACCAAATTGAAAGGGGAGGGGAGACCCTGTTTAATTTCTAAAACAAACAACTGTTGGACCTGAATTGATTAAAAAACTTGGTCCTTTATATCAACATGACTTTACTTCCATGTTTGTGTGGATGACCAGGGATTCACAGGGAACAGGGAAATATACTAGAGTATTTAAGTATCTATCTATACAAGAAAGTAAAGAGAAAATTATGGTGATTTAGACCTTTCACTATGACGATGATAAGAAGAAGGTATTTAATATTTTTACTATGTTTCACTACCAAAGCAATTAACCTTTTCATTAATAATTTACTACTAAGCACCGGCTCCAAACATTTCAACAATCTCTGTTTGCATTATGTAATATGTGAAAATCAATAATCCCAAGCTCTGAAATACATAATCTGTAGCAGTCCTTTCGCAATCTAATCGCCCTTCAATTTCATCAGAATTGAATTTCCCCATCAAACATCTTGTGAGATCTTAATATTACGCAAATAGCTTTCTGTTTTTCTCTCATTTTTCCCCCGCAGTCAATAGTGTCTATTATTATGTAATTTTATGGAGGGAAATGGATATTGTGGAAGTTGGCGTCGGTACTGTTCCGCAAATTTAACTTTATGATTTGAAACAAGGTTTCAAAAACAGAAAGTCTATTTATTTATGAAGTTCTAGTACAATGAGAGGCGCATGTAATGCTTGTGCGCTATTAGGGCGCCATGCACCTTGAGAGGTAGCTTAGCAGTCAATTAAGAAGTATTATAACTAAAATTAACTTTATTTCTATTAGTATGGCACATAGATCTGAAATCTAGTTTGACCTAATTGAAGCATTTTTTTTTAGTTTAAATATGGCTGCGTCTGTAGTATGACGTCATAGTAAATATATCCACGCTTGGGCATATGCAAGTCAAGTTTTTGCTATTTTCTTTGATTCTACGTAGCTGTGGATTCAAAAATGTATGATGAAGTCAAATTAAAAACCTATTGATCAGCTTGGCTTCCAAACTCCCTAAATCTATAAAGAATCGAAGGAAAACTGAACAAACAAAGTAAAAAGCTGACGGCCAACGAAACCAAAAACTAAACAACTGCTAACATTCCCTAACTAAGCAATTTGTTAGTTATAAAAGAGTTCACAGGAAGTCCCGACCCCCGCCCCGATACATAATTTGTACAAGCAAAACAAATAAATAACTAAACTTTTACTTTGCCGAGTTTTCTTACTTTTATCTGAAGGTGCAAAAGTGGGGTTGGAACGGGTTACGTAATCGAAAATCTGCCTCTTAAAAAAAATTACATTCGATAGTCCGCTTCCGAGCTAGTATTTAAATTGATATATATTGAAAAGTGAGCAAAACCTACACGCTTTGAAAGCTTAAGCCGTATTATAGAGTATCCTATAAATTTTATAAAAAGTTTAATACACATCTATTGAACTTTTTATACTTATGTAAACTGACATATTATGTTTACAGAGAATACATACAAGTACAGTAGTTTTTATGGTTTTCTTCTCTCCAAGGGGAAAACTGGATAGAGAAAAATGGTTGATGGGGAATTCTACACTTTTTGAAAGTTAAGATTTTAGTTTTTCCCTTTGCACAAATTTTGTCAAAGGGGAAAAATGGAAAAAAAAAAACGATAAGGGGGAATTCTGGCCCTTAACGGGATATGTCAAGGGGGAAAACTTGAACAAGCCTGTGCCATTATTTATAAAACCTACCCCAACATTTGTGATGTCCACTTTTCTTTCTCAGATTTATGTGCTCTGGGGACAATCTCCAAATTATCGGCCGTAGATTTACGGACTCTCGGGACTCGACAGGTGTCCGATTCTGCTGAATGGAAAAACTATAAATTAAGAGCCCGTAGGCACCTAGTGCCTTATATTATACTCTTTACTCTTTATTAGTTCAAAGAGCTTCGGATAAATACTCTGATATTTTACTGATCAAGATGATGTAAGTACGTCACCGAATTTACGTAACTACATACATACAACACACTACATGCAAACGAGTATTCCCCAAATCGAATCGGTTGATAAATTAACAGTTCGAATGTAATTGTAATTCCCTTGATATCTTAAGCATGTTAGACTAAACCAGGAAGGATCCGATCCATTCCTAAAATAACCTCATGTCTACCCGCTTCGGCATATCTATTAACTTCCGAATTAACTCGTTCCCCATTGATAAACTGTCTTATCTAATGGATCTTAGACGCACAACTGATGAGTTAAGATACGGCACTACGCTTGCGAAATCAGTCATGTTAATGCCTCTGAATCCGGCATTTAAATTAATAGCGTTCCTGTACAAAGACACGACCCACCCCAAGTCATTACCTCCCTGTTCATACGTACATACAAAATGCATGAAGGCATCAGACATCTAATAGTTTGCAACTCGTGAGCGCAGAGTAGTGAAGTTTGGCTATATAACTTAATGTGATTATTGTCTTTATGTTTAGCTCTCTATAGGTATCTCTATACTTTAAACCTGTTATATATCTGATGGACTTTTTGTATAAAACAAATAAATGTTCTTGCCGATTCCGCTGCATTGCCCCAAGACATGAGCTCTGCTTAGTTTGAGGCTAAATGATGCTGTGTGGATGGTCTAGCAATATTTATTTTAGATTTTTCTAGGCCTCCAAGAAAAATCTCTAGCCTCCTTAAATAAATAGGAATCAAAGCCTTATTTTCCTAATATACCTAAAAACTGTAAGTTATTGTAGGTTTTCTTTCTTTGATTCAATGTCCATATTGTCTTTCTTCTTTATTTCCAAGATAAATTTGATATCCGTTTGCATTATTATAATATAATAATAATATAATCGAAGCAACTAAACAAGAAAACTGCTTTCATAAATTACAAATACATAAGTAATTGTTCGATTATATTTCGAAGAAGATTATTTCGAAGATGCACTACCTCTATCTTTTCCATCGCCTCTCCTGGAAAAAAGCTCTTTTCAGGTTAAGTGCACCCATACATATCCTATTAGTATAAGTGTATAATGTTTGATACGTGTAACAAAGTATAAAGATGATGACATGCCTAAAAACCAGGAAGGACCACTAAATGAACTGTTCATACAACAAGCTTGCTAGCTCGCATCACTCTCTATCTTGAGACTAAGTAAAAGGCAGCATGAATAAATCAGAGGCATTCGAATGTTAAAGTGGCGCACAAGTTTTCATGCGCTGCCCATTAATAACCAGCCCCATTAGGATTCCAAATATCTGGGGTTTAGTTTACTGAGTTTGAACAACATTTTACATTTTAGGTTGATATTATGTAAGATGGCTTACAAACTCCGAGGTCTAAATCCGTGAAGCAATCAAATCGCTCTCAGCGATAAGGCAGCCTTTTTTCTGTCATTATTTCTATTTAAATATGAGATTTTTTTTTGTCTTTTCTAATATTTAAGTTGACACTTAAGACGTAAAGTTCCCCGATCCAAATCTTATTATTGTATTATAACAATTTTTTTTTATTTCCTTATACAATTAAATCTACATTTATGTATATAAAAGAAAGTCGTGTTACTTACACAATTTGTAACTCAAAAACGGCTGAACCGATTTGACTGAAAATTGGTGGGCTTAGAACCAAGAGACGGACATAGGATACTTTTTATTCCGGTGTCATGTTCTCGCGGGATAGTACAGGAACACGCGGACGAAGTTGCAGGCAAAAGCTATTTATAAGATAAATTTGTAGCGGCGCGGCGGCGCTAGTATGGGTCGGACAATTAAAGAAGATTTTTCTTTTAAACGGAAACAAAAATGGGGGTCAAAGAATCATTCAGTTGACAATCTTGTGATGATGAAATAACGTTTGCTCCGTTTTAATGATTTCAATTAACAAAACCGTTCACTAGATCGGATTAAACTGATGTACCTATCCCTTTAAAAAAATGCGCCAATATGGCTGACACGCAGCGAATCGCATCGTTAGTGATAAACCTATTTCGTACACGTCCTGCTATTTTTCCTGAAAGAGTATTTTTCCAATAATCGAATTACTCTCGGCTGGTCGTTATCGGCATGGGAAATGAACCCTGGTTCGACGGAAAATAGATGGTAACATATACCACGCAATTTTTGCAAACTTGCTTGGCTATTTATAAATAAATAATAATAAATAAATAAATAATGCCGGACAATTCATCAATCAATCTGGATTCGCGCGGACACCGTAAATTATATTAAAAATTCCACAGAAACAACACTGCAGGGCATTGTGATATTTTAACACCATTTGAGTGCGGCTCTCGTATTCACTTTCTGTCGGAAATAAATTCTCCGTCAAAATATTGTCCCGCAAACTGAAAACCGACACGATGCTATATACGGCCCAAACAAAACGATGAATTCGTGCTTATTTACCTAAGCGCTTTACGATCTACCGACGCCATTCATACTTCACACAAGTTGTGTCGCAATAATCTATCAAAGGGAGCAGAATGTTTCAAATTGAGTAGTAAACATGTAGTAAATAACCATCAATGAGAAAGATGTATTTCAGTGTCTCTATCTTCAGCTTGCCGCGTCCAGTTACAGACCGTAATCCTACATGCCCGGTACTACGATTGCCAAGTTGCGATCTCCACTCTAGAACTCCTTTACACCGGTGGTTGTCGGTTCTTCGCAAGATATGGCCGGCCCACCGGGCTGACTACCACTTCAATTCAATAATTGCTTGAGCTATGTAGATAACTTTGATAGTGACTAATGTTGTAATAAAAACAGAAAGCCCCGCGTTTGGGCACCAACTAATGAACAAGGGCAGCACTTCGTTTTCGCGCCAGCTAATGAACACGGACAGCAACTCGTTGGGTGCCATTATTGTCACTTTGCTTGCATAGCAATGTCTGTTCATAACGTTCACCGGATCCATCCATTATGACATTCCATTCATAACGGCTGTGTGACTGAAGTTAAAAATTGCTTTCCAATTTAACGGAAAAAACAAGCTTTATGAAGTATTTTTATCTAGCGGTCCCAAAGGGAAAATGACGAAGTAACGAATCGCAAAAGTTCTTCGCCTCAGAGAGAAGTCAAGAGATAACTTTTTAATGTGTTTTCGTGTCTTATCGCAAAAGACTTCGGAGCCATCGATGAGCGGCGTGTTACATTGACGAAAAAGTCACTCGCGGACTCGGAAAATCTTTTTTTTTGCATCCCATTTATCAGTGGCAGGGCTTGAGGACTCGCGCCGGAAGGGGCGGCGCCGGCGGGTGATCGGGGGTAGCGGCGGGGCGTTCGATTGCCCGCCATTTAACGTGTATTGCAGGAAATTGGCGCGAGCTACCACCGCCGCCATTGCAATCCGACCGTTGCGTTGTACATATGTTCTATAATTAGTCACGACAAACTTCGCACTTGAATGGAGCTGGAACACGCCGATGTATGAATGGCGAATTAGCGACACGTGTTCCACAACCTGGCGAAAGTTTGAACGAGCACTACCCGCACCGTTTGTTAGCACGTGTACCTAGTTAATTTCGTCTAAGACCGCTTCAATGTGCTTAGTTAGCGAGCGGAATCAAGAGCTTGGAAACTCGAGACGCTCACTAATGTTCCTTGAATTCGGAGCCCGACTCCAACTCGTATAATTAAAGCACTCGACAACAAGAAACATTAGATAAATTGCGAATATAGAATTTAACGTTAAAGCGTTTGAAGAAGTTATGCTTAAAACTTTAGCTGAATAAAATTGATGCCGGCCTTTGACCAGATATAATATCCCTTCTCCGAGGCAAGAGCTCTCAACTCCAGATAAACGAAATAAGGAATGAGTTTATTAACATTTTTATACCTCCTTGATAAGAAGTTTTCCCCAGAATTTTCCGTTCCGATATTGCTTTTACGCGCGCTCGAATAGTTAGATGTGCGAGTTTGCTTTAGTTAACGATGGTATCAAAGGAATATCATTTTCTTTTTCAATAAAGAGCCAAAATCTCGTGAATCAAATTTCCATAGCGGCTTATCTGGGGCTGGGAGCGAGTCTACCTAGTACCTCCTCTAATCCACCGCCCGTCGCGCCGTGTGCAGACACGGTAAAAATAAATGTCATCGGGAAATGCAAGGGGATTATTGTGCGCATAAAGCGACGGAAGCCCTGCTCTTATTTTGATACACAGAGCGCAATTACGGCAGATAATTTGTGCACCAGCCATAAATATTCTGCTTAGCCCCGGGTATTGAGAGTTTTATTCCTTTGTAGTCGCGCTGAGCTTACACTTTACGGGCTTTTCTTTCATGACATTAGCTCGCTTCCTTTATTTGTTACTTATTTAAATATTCGATCCTTTGTTCTCTGTCTGCTTTTTATTTTTATTTCTAATGAGCCCTATGCTACATTAGGTATTCTTGTAGAGTTTCGCACTGTGGGCATCGATCGTTCGTCTTTCTTGCCTACTTGTTTGTTATGGTTTACCTTTAAATCTGTCTATGTTTTTGGTTGTTTGTTTTTTCTTTCAAGAAGAAAATACTAAAGAACATTTGTTTGCTTATCGAAGAATCATTTTATACTGTATCTGATTTCCTTAGTTTTCGAGATTGACAATGTGTAAATTCACTAAAACTCTAAGAGTTACTTATTTTATGTAATTTTTTATTTGATTTATATTGTCTAATGTACCATTTTCCTATACCTCTCCATTAATTCTTTATGCCATTTCATTTCTTTCCATTTATTCATTTGTTATTTCTAGACCAATAAACTGAAACTGAGAATAAGTTAAATTGTATACCTAACTCTTGTTGCTACAAATAAAGTTTTCTTTACCTATATCTTTATCAATGTACACGCGCGATTTATCAAGCCTCCATCTAATCAGCACCTTTCTGTTATTTCCAGATGAGGTGGACGTGATCGGCTACACGTCGAACCAGAGCGACAGCGAATCTCTGGTGTCAAGTCTGCACAGTTTCGACAGCGGAGTGGCCATCGGGGAAGGCAGGACGCGTTCGCCCGCGCATCTGTTCAGGTAGCCTTCATCCTTTGGTGGCTTTAGTATCGCTGCCATTGATAGGCCTATTGTGATCGCCACTTTGGTTCACCGCCGTTACAGTTCGCCACTTACCCTTGCAGCTGCTAAGAACTGTAGGATTTTCTTCGGTGTGTTGTTTCGTTAGTAGTTTATCTGGACTGAGGAGCTTGCCCAGACTGCTGGTAAATAAATATTCTATATTTATTTATTAAGGCCTTAATAAATAAATATTCTATATTTCGGCAAGTCGGCCTTGTTGACCGCGTTTACCCAACGCGCTTTGGGACATCCAAGAGTTCTTTTCTCTGGACCATTTGACCATTTCCTTGATCCACCAAACACAACGTCTTCACATTACTGTTAAATCACTCTGATTTTTAAATAACATTTATGTATATCTTTTCCAGCTCGGGGCACGATGCGGGGCTAGAATCGGGTGTCGGCATGGACGAGACGGTCCTAGGGCGGGTGCGAGCGGGACAGGAGACGTCGCACGTGCTGCGAGTGGAAGCGGGACGGGCTCGGCGTGCGACGCACGCGCCGCGCTCGCGCCGCTCCGCCCGCGCGCTTAGAGTCTAGGTAGGTACCACAGAGTAATAACAAGGCTTTCCATAGTCAGAACAAGATCGGAAAGAGCGGAAAGCGACTTTGTTTTATACTATGTTGTGACAACAATACAATTGGGAAGAAATAAAAACACTACATCATCCACGGGCTGAGTCGACTAAGTGGTCGATTTTTACGCGCCGCAACAGGCAGCCTTTCGACCACTACAGCTGGGTAGAGGCTTATGCTCAGCTGTGGACATGCATAGGTTAATTATGATAACTCTAAGCATAATTTTTTACAACTTTTGAATCACATATTCATGCCAATTGGCTAGAAACGGATTACAAAGGAAAAATAATTAAAAGTAAACAGGAGAAAATCTTGGTATTTACAAAATAAAAGAATAACAATAAAAGGAAATAACATAAAACTGCTAATTGTTTACTACCTGCGATAACTCGCGCGGTGTCGTGCTTTTAGGATTTTTAGTTGAGTTTAGTTTTTTTACAGACTAAAAACCGTAGATAGTCTGTAAGCTTATCTATACTAATATTATAAAGAGGAAAGATTTGATTGTTTGTTTGTTTGAATTGAATAGCCTCCGAAACTACAGGACCGATTTGAAAAATTATTTCACCATTAGAATCCAAAATTTTCTGTAATGAACATAGGGTACAGAATATGTTCAAAAAAATTAGTGTTCCGCCTGAAAAATATTTATTTTTTTGTTAAATACCCGTGCGAAGCCGTGTCGGACCGCTAGTCCATTATATGCCCTAGAATCCTGTAAGGTCTAAAGGAAATACAGTTAGATTTAGATTTTCCGTGTTGTTTCCAGGTGTGCCCAGGCGCGCCGGCTGCTCCGTGCGACGGCAGCTCCCAACGACGACGTAACTGGAACAGTCAGCTGACCCTGACGTAGTTATTAAACTACGTCAGGTAGGTACTGCCCCTGACGTAGTTAGTAAACTACGTCAGGTACTGTGCCGCACCCCTGGGAGACAGCCGGCGCCCACCACCTCATGCACACACGCGTGTTCTAACACATCTACGATCCATCACCAAGTACAAAATTGCCAAAAATTTATTCATTTTATTTCCGTTTCTTTCTTTCAAATTTATTTATCGTATTTCTATCTCTCTCTCTCTACGGGCTAGGCTCGTGGCAATTGTGGGTCGGTGTGTATTCCATTCAACATCGACGTCGCTCATTCCACTGTGTTTTAAACACTATAATGTGTGCTGATATCTTTTTATTCTTTTCATTATATTATTATTCTTTTATTTTTTTATGTTTTAATATAATTGGGGCTAGTTTTGGCTTTTGATATAAACAATTCGTAGATAATGTCAATGTAGATTAATGTGCCCCTCGATATAAATTATCAAGTTTTAAAAGTTCACCTTTTTATTTATATTAAATTAATGACATATTGCAAATAATGCAAACAAAAATTATTAACTCTTTAGGTACTTATTGTTATTGATTTCCACAAAGTTGCTACTAAAGCGAAAGTTGTAAAAAATATCAATTTTATATTTTGTATATAACTTTATTTTACTTTTTTGTATAAATTAATCAAATAGAATTAGATCTGTGAATGTTTGTACGGTCATATTCCGGTTTTGGATGAAATTTGGGTTCAGTAAAGCAAAGATGCCCACCAAAAATTGTTTATGTAAGTAAATATTCTCTATAATATCATCTTATGTGGATTTAACTAACATTGTGGCTATGAAACTTGTAAACCCATCGAGATCAACATGAACGTAGCCCTAAATATACAAAACAAACACATATAATCAATTTATTACCTTAACTATTAACTTTATAACTTATTGCAATTAACTTCTCGTTTGCCTACCTATTTTCCAATACGATTTCATAAGGCGCTATGCAGACAAACTATTGCAGCAACTAGCTGTTTTCATTATAAACTTAGACTTAAAAACCATGTACCTCCAAAGCGACGGTTTAAGAAGAATTTTTTACGAAAAATATTAAACAATGGACAGATTTTTCAACTAAAGTTGCTCTGCCTGTATAGCGTCTAACATATTCTAATAAATACACAACAAAACTATTCTACATCTTAAAACCTGCTTACCAATTCAGTTTAACAAAATGTCACTTCATCTTCAGATTGTACCGTTTTAAAATTAAAATATGAAGTTGTAACCAAAGTTGGTTACAACTTCTATTGGGTCTCGTGAGTATCCATTTTTTATCCAGATTTTTTCACTTTAATTTCCTTTGGCTACGCTCCTGTAGATCGTGTCATACATTCACGTTATTTTAGGTTTTACGTTGTAGCTTTTTACGTGATCAGTTGTTTTGAAACAGCAATGCTTTGGTCCGAGAAAGCTTCAGGTCTAAGCATACTTACCTGAATGCTCTCGATAATTTCAACTCATTCAAGGATTTCCCGAATCTTTCGTTGCCTTTACAACTGGTCACAGCGTCAATTTTGTTAGACTTGTCTGACTGTCTAAATTATAATGACTAAGGGCATGTTGGGCTACAAACGCGTACCTAATTTCTACATCACATAATACTTACTTTCGGTAGTGTTAATGTTGCATTATGATCTCACTTCATTGTCACACAGCTTTGTAAACGTGTCAATCTTTTATTTTATACAGAAATGAGGTAACTTACATCGGACGGTATTATCAAAGGGCATTTGGACTGACACTGTTTACCAAGTTCTTATTCATTATTATCAGAAATTTAAAAAAAATATTATGTTAAATTGGTAATTTTAAAGTTATGAAGGATGCATAGTACACGGTAATTTGGTTTTAAATAAATGTAATTTGATGGTAATTTGTAATAAATTGTTAATTTTGACATGTTTGACTGAATTTATTGTATTATAATTGTTTATAATTTCAATAACTATCTTCGGGCAGTGAGTCACTCCGTGACCACAGTCTCTATGATTGTTATAAAATATTTTTTTCTAATATATAACACGATTGTAAATTGTTTTAGGATGTTATAAGAAATAGTTATAATGTATTATCATTTTGTAAGTGTAATGTTTGTTTTAGAAATGATCTCTTATGGTAATGGATGCGTGTTGACGGGCTAGGCGTGTCATCGCAATGGGCGATTACCTTTTTGACATGCCACGCGATTTTATGACCTACCGTGCATTGTTTAAAGTGTACTGATTGTAATTGTTAAGTAGGTATATAAAAACATCATACTTCTTAACCTTGTATGCGGCCTTATTTGAATAGGTGGATAGGTTATTCGCTTTATTGTTGTACCTATCGGTTATTTAATTCTATACAAGTGGCCGAATTTCTAATCCAATATTTTTTGTATGTTTGAATAAGTGCACGGTAAAGATACGAAATGGCTACGGCTTTTGACACCCAGAATGGTCTCCATGATCAAACGTAAAGCGGTAGAGCAGCCATCTCAATGTGAATCGGAATCCTCAGCATAGCATTCTTGATGTATCAGAGCGAGAGATTCCGACGTTTGGTCGTGTTGAACCGCTGGGCCGATACGTATTACTTTAGTTTTTTTGTGGATAAGTTGCCCGGCCAAATGCCAGTCAACGCTACCTTTTATACATGTCAATACAAAAATATTACTTATTAATTTGGAAATTATTTATGTATCACAAAAGTTTATTTATTTTTTTATATATTTAATTCCGTGCCTCGTTGAATGCACTGTGTTTTGCTTCGTTCAGTAACATGATGTTCACGTGTTAGACCTTATGTACCTAAAGACGCTCATTTCTGTGATTGGAGTGGGGTGAGGGTGGCGACGGGACGCTTTAAGAGTACAAATTCTGTATAAGCTCCTACGTGTTTCATGTTTACTTTTTAAACACGGATCGAGTGAACCGAAATCTGTTAGTTTTGTGCGGACCGCGCCGCGCGAATCATCTGCTATTGATGTTGTCTCTTTAATACTTTTTCTGTATCCTATTGCTACAGTGAATTTGATTTGCCGTATTTCCTCTGACTTCGTTCTGTGGTAGTTGTGACCGCGTTCAGCCGCTTTCGCAAGCTAATTTTGATTTATAACGAACATTTCTAAATATCGATAATATCTAAATAATCATTAAGTTGTATAGGTACCTACTTTGTTATTCAAGTCGTCAATTGCCAATTAAAATACTACTCGATTATAAAACTTACATTTTTATGAATGTCGATTCTAGCACCTTCTAAAACTTTAACTATATTTCTAGCCATTTCGTTGTAATGTAAAGTTTAAAGCTCGGTGAGTGGGGAATAACTGAGAATAAGAGAATTAATTTCTTTTAGTACCTGTTTCAAGATTGGCTTGCTGAAGCGTGCTCCGCTATAAGTTAAGACAAGTGTATCACTGTAACGATAGGGTATTGGCAGTGCGCGCACTATACGCCGTACGTCATTAGATAAGAAATGTTATTAGAAATGAATTTGTAAATTCAATGTCCAAAAACGCCGACGCCGCAACGTCTCCGCCGCTCGACTCTACTTAGTCGCTATAAAAAATTAGTCCGGCATTGTAAAAATATCAGTATCGTTGTAAATATTGGAGCCAAAATTTTTATACAAAATTATTCGTAAATATATTCTTGGACCAAGTTGCAAGCGGAGTCGGGGCGTACGTCGGTGTCCACTGCTGGTGCGCTCTGACGGTTTTTTTATTTGGACCACGGACTATTTTATGAAAAGATAATGTATATTAAGCTAACAATACATTCCACTTATTACTTGGTTATCTATAATGACCCGTTTTTCTAATCAAATCTGCAAAAAGCAACCTGTTATTCGATTTGGTAACCATTCTTCAAACCAGTATGAAATTGTAACCAACGGATGAAGTTGTAAGTAAAGTTTTAACAATGGATGACACCAATAATTGTTACTTTGAAAAACTGGCCACGGTCGTACCGTGGCAGACCAGAAAGTCTTTATAAGTAACAAACCGTAAGGTCCAAACTAACCAAAGCGCACCATTTCACTTCGCACGTACAAATCAGAAAGACAGCGCTTCATTTCTATTGTTATAACGCTTGTAGAATAAAGCGCTTTCTTTCTGTATTATACGTCTAAGTTGAGAAGCAGCGTTCGTTGTGGTAAGTAGAGGCAAACATTAGGTACTTTCATGGTGACGCCGCCGTAGCAACATGGCAGCATTATGCGTCGCACATACCTATAATAAATGTAAAAAGGTTATAGAATTAATTTAATAAAATTATAAATAAATTACGTTGTATTATTTACTTTCCCTTCTAAGACCAGGCTTTGGTTCGAGCAAGATGTTTAACATCGTAAAACTTAACAAAGAAACAAACAATCAAATCTTTCCTCTTTATAATATTAGTACCTATAGATATAAATAAATTGCAATTGTAGATGAATAGATATTTTACGTAATAATGCACTCCCTTGCGAGATGTCAGTGCAGATCTCAGTGCCCCCACATAGTTAAAATTCACGGTAGAAATTGATATTATTTAAGCATAAGGGGCATGGGCCCATTATTTAGTGCACAATACACTTCCTTGCGAGATGTCAGTGCAGATTTGTTCCCCCACTTAGAATTAAAGTTAAAGGATTACCTACTGACTAATTTAACTAATTATTGCTTCCAAAATTAGCAAGCTCGAAGGTTAGGTCTTATTAAAACAAAAATAATGAATTGCATATTTCTTTATTATTCTAACTTTCCTTGGAAAATCGACCCGCGAATGTCCAGTTAAGTTTATCATAGTTTGAATTTAACAGCAATAATCCAACACTAGTGCGAACCAGTTATCGATGCGGTCAAATTTGGATCTACACAGCCTGCAAAACTAAGTATCACACTTTAAATACTATAATAACTTTTTTAAGTTTTTAAGTTCCTACACATGATAAATTTTCGCTGATCTTAAGACAGGGCGCTATGGCGCTCATTAGGCGAGGCCTACGACCAGCAGTGGACTGATGTTGGCTGATGATGATAATATACTTTCGAAATAAAAAGGACCAAACCAATAGAGCACGGATAAGCTAGGAAGGCTAGTCAGAAGTCGCAGCCCTACCCTCAGGGCACTAAAGAGACCCTGATAGAAGAATACTCCCCAAAATCGGCGAAATAAGTGCTCAGTACCTACGCCGAACCGGTTCGAAACTGTTAATAGAACCCGAAGAGGCTATCATCTTCATCATCATTATGATGATTAATGATTAACATCAAAAGTTAAATTTTATTTATGAGCAGGCAGAAAAAGTAGTTATGTATTATAAAATGCATTCTATGATTGAAAAATTATAAATTTAAAACATACATTATCAATCAATGAAGAGGCTATACCAGTTACCAAAAGTTAGTAACATTTAAAAAAAAATATTAAATTGAGTTGTTTGGATTGGACAGTAAGCCTAAAATATTTTAGTTATAAATATTTTATTGTTTACCTTTTTTTCATAAATTTCTTTTTAGTTACTAATGTATTAGTTTACAATAGTTCAAAGAAAACAGATAAAACGTTTTTATTTCAAATCTACAACTTCAATAGTTTATTACATTTAGACTTTATAGATACTTATTTTTGCAGGCCAGTGTAGTTTGAATTTCTTTTCTTATTAAATAATAATACAATTAAAATTATCCTATAAATAGGTTTATAGTGGCACATCTAATCTACTTAGCCTACTAGATCCCTAATATATTCTGAATTGACTAAACCTATGAGTATTGGAGTTTCACTAAATATAACAATAAATAATGCTGAACAATCCACACAGCATTTTTGCACATAATATAGCATGTAGGTATTTATAACGTGCAGGGTCAATTGAAACAGAAAAACTATAAATATATATTTTTTTAAACTTACGCAATCTGTCTTACACACTGTCGTGGTCAAGGGATGACGTGACCACGACAGTGTGTGTATAAACCTGTTGAAACGTCGGGAAAAAATATTTAAATAAACGCGATAAATACCCGTTAAAATAATACTAATAATTACGGAAAAACTATATTTTATACTTACTATTAGGGAAGATTTTATTTATGAGCAGGCAGAAAAAGTAGTTATGTATTATAAAACGCATTCTAGAACTGAAAAATGATAAATTTAAAACCTACATTATCAATCAATAACACTAATTAAAACGTAGATTAAGTATGCGAATAGAACTCTTTACAATTTTATATAACCTAAGCTCGACTATGAATTTAATAATATGAGCACCAAATAAATATATTAATTATAATAAAACTTAAATAAACAACATTCACCTGCTTCAGGAATATTAATAGAATTTACAGAATATTCGAAATAAAAGTACGTTGCGAACAACAAAACCTTATAGCTCTAAAGTCAAAATTATTTTATACTTTTTAATATTGAAAATATTCGAATACGTCTAACAATCAAGTATAATTTCGACGAAGAATAATAATAAGGGAAAACTTAACGACAGTTACTCTACTAACTAACTAGGTACTCTACTAAAATATCATATTTATTAAAATAATAAAGATTTTCAAGTTACCTAAATTATGTACATAAGAAGCAATGAACATTTGTCAATATATTTGCACACCATTATGTACCTCTATAAGTAAAACATTTTGTTACATCTAAATAAAGCTTACTAATTAATACTATTCAAATACGAATTTGTAACTAATCTAAACCTAAAAATTTTATGTTTAGGCAATTCTTAAGGGAAAAACTTGGCCACTTAAATTGGGCAAAGTAAGTCAACCATAACAATTTTAACCTGCTGGTTTTTTAAAGGTATTTCAAATGAACATAGTCCTTTTACTAAACCTAGTTTTTTATATTTAACTTTCTACTTTAGCTTTTTCGTGCCACGCGAAGTTATCTATGGCTAATAACAAGGTTTTTGTTTTTTTAATTTTAAAGGTTTTCAAATAGAATAATTAAATAAAATATTGATTTAATATCAGAACAGTGAGCATTTAAGAATTTACATGGTGTTTTCTTAATTTTCAAATACTATCTACTTAATTCGTGGTATTAGGGCGTTGCACACTAATATGACGACGTACGATAAAAACGCCTAGTTTGTAAAGCTCTTTAAATTTAACTATCTGTTTTAAGCTATTTTCTATTCATGCCGTATTATAGCAGATGCTTTATAATCAAACAAGAGTCCACAGCAATGCTGGCTTTTATTTCGGTCAACGAATTAGCATCGCCATAAGTAAGCAATGCTGCCAGCATTCTGGGCACTCTGCTATCTGGTGATGGCTTAGATTTTTAATATGGTAGGAAATAGATATAAGTGTAAATATTACTTGTAATTGTTATATTTTTTTAAGTACCTACTAAAATTTTCTTGGTTAATAAATACAATCAAACCAAACCTATGTAAACAATTCCAGAACATTTTTTTTGTTTTTAATTAACTTTGAACAATTCCTAGTATCTACTACCTACATGAAATTTGGTAACATTTTTTTTTGTAACATCGTTTCCCCTTTTTGGGCTCGTAATCGACAAGTAACCTCCATCATTTAAGACTTCAAACATTCATGGAAATAGATACCATCAAATGTCATTCAAGTATAACAGGGGTAGCTCTTTTGAACAATTATTATTGTAGAATAATAATTGTTTCTGTATTATGTTTTTGACACACAATAATTACCTAGCAATAATAATCGTGTCTTATTAGTCTGGGCAACTGGACTGGTCAAACTCTTCAGTTGCTCGGCGAATAATTAGGACCAGACTACACTATTATAATCCCCATTTCAAACGAAAGCATTCTCCGCTCCAATACAAATATGTACCTTCAAACTCCAACCTGCCTATAATCTCATAATCTTAGTTGAAAATCACATATCATCCCAGCCTAGCTAAAGGCTCGTCCACACGTAGCGGCTAGTCGCAGTGGCGCACAAGTCGCAGGTTGTCGTCGTCGCGCCGCGAGCTCGGCCGTCGCAGCTGGCGGGAGTGAGGGAGAAGGGAGAATCGCTCGCTGGATTGACAGGACTTTTTGTTGAGCGCCGTGCGGAGATGGCTTTCACCTGAAATGGTAGAAACAATGTCACAAAGTTGCTCCTTGTTTCAAGGCACGATAAATTGATAAACTTGTTTTTATTGAAATTTAAATTTGCGTCTTCGTATAACCCCGACCCCTACTTTGTTCAAAGTAAATAAATAATAAATAAATAATGCCGGACAATCCACACAGCATCATCTAGCCCCAAGCTAAGCAGAGCTTGTGTTATGTGTACTAAATGACTGATATACATAATACAATATTATTACATAGATAGATATTATTTATTATACATATAAAACGACCAGAACACTCGGAACAAATATCTGCAGATCGTACAAATATTTGTCCCGAGGCGGGAATCGGACGCCGGACCTTCGCCCACCGCGCCACAGAGGTCGTCACAGTAACTAAAATAACAAAGTTTTATTTCTATTATTCCATATTACATGATGCTATTATGATGGCTACGTTGATCTAGCCACCACACGATTATCGAATTCCGTTAAATACATATACAGCCTATACCGATCCACTGATGGACGTTTGCTCCCCTCATAAAAGCTTTATCGGCTGTCATAATATGGGGGGTAATTCCCATAATCTGCTAGCCCCCCGATGGATATCCTTTAATTGCCAATTGCGATACCCTCGGGAAGAGTTCGAATTCCGCTCTTTGCTGATTAATTGCTGTCTCTAAACTATATCTATACTTGCAAAGCTCAACTATGTTTGCAAACGTGGGACTTACACTTAACCAAAAATATTACCTACATTTTGTCAGTAGTAGGTACAATTTGCTAAACTTAACGATTCTGGCTCATTACTACAATTCATAGTGCTGATAATCCCAAACAAAAATCTTGTTTTTTTGTGTATTATATTATTTCTTGAGAATGATCCGAGTGCGTGTAAGTTTACCTGGCAAAGACAACGGTCGTCCACAAATGGACAAGTCCTGGGACCGCGGCGAGGCAGATCGCGACGAGCGCGGCCGGCTCGGCGTATTGTTGTTCCGGGATTCCTCGCACCGCGCGCGTCTAGGCGACCGCACCGCACCGTCCTGTGTAGAGCGGGCCTTATTTAGTACTAAGTATCTATGTATAATATTTACCTGCGGGGCGAGGGCTTTGTTTTTCAGTGTGTGGATGACGCTTTTATTACCTCGAAGCAAAAAAATACCTGTCGAGTATTTTGATAAATAAGGAATCGAAATACTCGACAGGACTATAGACATTCTTTAGTACATTTTTAGGTAGATCTGCCGGAAAATCTGGTCCGAGTAGCTCTTTTATACAATAACAATATGATAATAAAAATTGCCCTTTATTGAACATCGGAAATTAAAACATTAATAATAGGGATAACATAAATACACATAATAACATTAATAGGGATATTTTTACACAAAAACTAATAATTTCAACCAAAATATAATTCAGTTATAGTTCAACCTTGTGATATCTAAATGCCCTCCAATCAAAATTATAGCTAAACAAAACCCCATGAAAATATTCTACTGATGCTGGCATTGAAATCGCTAGAAAGGTAATAACGTAAATTGGTAGATGGGTAGTTATTTACATAAATACTTGAATCTTTAGCAGTACATTACGGCTTGAGATTCTTCCTCCAACAAATATTGCTTACGTCTGAAACTCGCAAAGCTAGTGAGTTTTAGTTACTTGTATTGGTTTATTTAAAAACATTGTATATCCAGTTTGGCTAGTGTATCATGATCATCATCATCACAGCCTATAATAGTCCACTGCTGGACATAGGCCTCCCGTAATGAGCGCCATAGATGGATGATGGCTAGTGTATAGTAGGTTATAATATACATTCGTAAACTAAACGACTACGATTATAATATGTCTGTAACGATTGTACAAAATAGCAACGCGGTATTCGCTACCCAAAACGGCAGCAAAAGCCGAGTGCGTATGCAATACTGCAAAACCCAGAAAATACCCAGCACAAAGGCAGATGGCTCGAAACCAAAAGCAATGTTACGCTCCTGGGTAGTTAATACCGCGTACATCTAAATACAATAATCTTACTGGAAACAAAATAAAGGCGTAGGGTACAATTGCGGGCAAACTACAAAAACTAAAAAAAAAGGAAATTGTCCTTAAAAAAATTAGGTCGACAAAGAAATAACATAGTATTAAATAATAATGACATAGAATTAGCAAGTGAATAATAATATTCATGCATTATTTTTGTTACTAAGTTAGTAGGTACAGATACTACAATAAGCCACAAATAAAACACTTACCCAGCTATGTTCTAATGGCATGCATATTTCCCTTATCCAACTTTTACAGATGCAGTTCCTAATGCACTATTTTCAGTCTTAGGTCTACAATTTGTAAGAACTTTAAAAAAATCTTCGTACTTTACATAACTTGGTACCTAATGAACTAATTTCAGTTCGCTTTAGGTACCGAAAATGTGAAAACTTAAAAGAAATCCTAGGCTTATATAAAATAAATTTGATTCAATTTAACGACTAGTCGTGTAAAAAAAACAAGTAACTAATTGATGAGTTTAATAAATTGAGTAAATTTTAGTATATACTAAAAAAAACGTACAGAATCTAAAAGGAAATTCAGTGTTGTGCCACAAAAGAAAGTAAAAAGAACAAAAGAAACTTTGACTAATACAACGACATACATTTTTTTAAGCAATAAAATTTGTACAAAAAAATAAAAGAAATCAGTGTACTAAGAAAAAGTTCAACGCTACAAACGAGCACAAAACAAAACAAACACACAGCACTATTACGTCATCACAGTTAGTAACCTTGTCTAGGTCGACCGAGTAAGCGCTGACAGCCAGCCGGCTGTCAAAGTCGAAAGCACTCGAGGTCCGCTGCGACAGCGTGTCTGAGCGGCGAGCAACAAACATGTTAGTTATGTTAGTGACAGCAAGATATAAAACACATAAATTACCTTAAAAGATTAGGTTACTATTACACAGTAAGTGTGTAACTTCAGGACTTATTATCAGTTTTATTTTTGTTTCTTCTTTTATGTAAATACAATATAATAATACATAATACGTACAATAATAATATGACTGTATAGTAATATGTCATGCTAGAAATTTAGTAAGAATTTGTTAGAGGAGGCTAATTATGCAGAAACTTTCAAGGCAGCCTTGATCAATAGGCATAAGTTAGTAGGATTATATAACTTATTTAGCCTTAGTAATCAACAGTTTACTAGTTAGCTATCAGATAACTTTGTGCAATAGGTTAAATGATAAATAATAATAAATAAATAATAAAAGATGAGGTTACCATGCGGCCAACAGCTGATTGGTGGTGGAGACCTAATCATGTGCTCATGAACCTCCTTGAGGGTCATGGGGTCATCCTCAACGAAATCCAATGCTGTGCTGCCAAACTCCTGGAATTTATTAAAATAGATATGATTTATTGTTACATTACAGACTTGGGGACTATTCACATCAGGAGCGACGCAGCTAGCACTTTTATATACTGTTGTGAAATACATAAAGTAGCTAAGGTTCACAGCATTTGAGAAATACAAAGTTAGGGACTAAAAAATAATATGTATTAAATTTCTCAATTTCTTCTAAAATACAATTGAATTGTGAAAGCTGGTTTTATCGTAGGGTATTTCATAGGAAATGTTTTGGATGTTACTTTTCGGTAGGTTTATTCTATTAGAAAGAAGAAGAAAATAAAAAATGACGAAAAAAAAACATGGATTCAAAGAAAATATTAATATATTTGCGGCATATTACAAACATTTCCGTAGTTCTATTCCTAGAACGCAAAAAAATAAACTACGAAACGTTGTCTAGCGAAAACAGAGACATTAATTCGTTCATTATACAATCTACCAACAAAGACCATTACAAAACCAAAAAATAAGTATTTTTAACACCTCCACTGAAGATTGAAATTGGAAAAAAACTTGATTTGCTTTACAATCATTATCAGGATTAAAACATTAGCATGAGTTTTAAACATTATAAAGGCTAATTAAAACCTATACCTACAACCACATGCTACAATTTGATCAACTGAGCTTGGCTATGAAACTATAAAAACACATCACGCATTTTAGTGGACTTGATGAGGTTACACCTACCTTGTTTAAAGAGCTGGGAGTGGACTTAAATTGTGTCATGAAAACTAATGTCGTTTATACTTCAAAAATGTTGTGTGTGTAAAAATATTAATAGTACCTGATTTAGTAATAAAAAAAAAATTACAAAAAAAAACAAAAAAATAATCAAAAATATAATAAATAATTTATGTTAAATCAAGGAAGGTATTCAAATGCAGTATTTAAAGTGAATAAATAAAACATAAGTAATATGTATCACAGAGTAACTGTGATACATATTGAAGTCAACCATTTATAATTTAATTAAAACATACGAGCAACAATTACCACACAAAACTCAACCTTAGCTGTGAAGCCCTAGAACAGTTTTTCAACATACCATCACAGCATGTTTAAGCTCCTGTATAAATAAATTTCTTATTAAAATCAAATAGCTATAGATATTACTAACTGAAATGTTCTTTTTATGCAAACATCAAGATCTTTATAAATCTATCTCTGTAATGTACGAAAATCTATAAAATTGTGCATAAAATACATAGGAACAAAGAAACTTACAATGAAATAACCAAATAAGAACTAGTATTTACAATTGAAGCATTGAGCTAACTGCAGACTGTTGCAAACAAACTACAATGGACTGTTAGATTTGTTTGTTTAGAACTTTAGACGTTAGTTACCAGATCACACCAAAGCTAATGAATGGATGTGACTTTTGGTGTTGTTATAAAACTATATTAACTTACATCAGAAAATTAATTGGAAACTGCTAGTTATGTAAAATAAAATGGATATAGTACCTGAGACATAAGTATGGTGTCATCAGACTCGCACTCATCCACGTGGCTGTCGATGAGACTCTCCCGACTCGCCATCACTTGCTGAAACCACCATAAATTGATTGTAGTCTCCTTTAATTGCTCTTACGATACTTTTTATTTTTTTATACAAAAGAATCTACTTCGAGATTGTTTTCTTGCAATTTTGAGTTGATTTTAGTATTCAAAAAAATACTTTTTGAATGAAGTGCCTTGTTTTAGTTACTGTAGTAACTTTTATAAGCTTCATTGATGGCATCATTGTCTTCATCATGTATACAATGTCATACATTATCCAGGGATAGTTTCTAAAAGACTTGGATATGTTTAGAAGAAGGTATAAATTAAAATGTTGTGCCTATTATTCCACTACAAACTGTTAAATCAATTCAGAATAGATTCAGATTCAGATTCAATAACTTTATGTCTTTATGCTTACAAAATAAGCACTTAGAAAAGTCAAATTTCATACCTACAGATAATAGAAGAATGTAACAAAGTAAGTACAAACTTTCATTATCCATATTTCAGATTACATAAAGGACATTGAATTAGGAAGTGCAGCATGTTTCCTACAAACTGCACTTACATAATTACTAATTAAAAACACACTTACAAATTAAAGTAAGGTACCTATTGAAAAGTATGAAACATAGATCTCAAATTAAATGTAAAAACATAATGTACACATGAAACAACTGAATAAATGAATATGAATATAAATAATATGAATTTGTACTTTCTCACCTGCAGATAGGGATTGTCCTGTCTGGATAGCCTGAGGGCCTCCATGTCCTGAGCAATGTTCCGAGTACGTCCAGGAGTAAGCAGCACAGCTGGAGAAGCTCCCATGATTGGAGCAATCACTTTGGACAATTATGAAAAGTGTTATAGATAACATTCGAGAATTGAATGTGTAAAACTCAATAACGAAAGTGTAAAACTCCCTTACCTGCTAAGGACTCGCTGCTTGATTCCATTATAACTCATAAGAAAATATCGAAAATCAAAACAGCAGTGAAAATTATTTGCGATGAATATTTGATCAATGAAATGGCAATCTGTGTGTTGTGGATAATTTGTTGAGTCTTGGGTTATAGATAGGGTAGATGGTTTTAGTGTATGTTATTTTTTCGACACTCACTCAAAGTATTGAAAGAAAATGGAAAATTCTATTTGTACCATTTGTATCGCAAAAAAAAACTGAAAAACTGACCGATTGACTGGATCGACTGTCTGGCAGTCTGGCTAAGTGTTGGCACTGACATTGAATTTTTTTGTTTGAGTTGTCAAGAGTGACTGTCTTTGAGATGTTCAAACATGACACTGTCATTGGTCTCTAGAAACCTCAGCTATAAACGGCTAGAAACTACCAATTTATATATTTATTTATTAAGGAACGCCAACAGCGTATATATGGCACATTCTTAAACTTAGGCACTTATCTAAGGTTCTTATATCGTCGTATCCTACGAATACGGTCACAGTTGCAAAACACCAACTTTACAGGAGACGGTTTTTTCTGATTATTTCGCAAAGTTTCTATTGAACGAGTGTGATTTTTTTTGCTAAAACGTTTTATCATATTTTCTGCTAAATTATCATAAAGGTTTCATAAATAAAAAAAACCTTTTTCCCTAGTTTTTGTCCCTTAGCACCTTGTTCCACGTGCAAGTTTCAAATCGACGTTATACTCAGCGCCATTGTGACCGTTTTCCACGCAGATTTCGCTTCACGTCCTCAACTAGGGGGGTAACAAACGTCTTTGTAAACTTATTCGACGGGATTATGATGGACAATTACACATTTTACGAAGGTCATAGTTTATTGTCCTTCATAATTTGGTTTTGTACCTTGATAATTTGCATCAGAAATTAAATGTATTTAGCTTGTCTAGCACTTAACTTAATCGACGACCTATATGGCGCAGCTGCTGGCGAAGGCCTGACTTCGTCGCTGGAGGTTGTGGGTTCGATTCTTGCCTTGGGAAAAATGTTTATACAATTATTGCCGCTGATTTGTCACAGCTGGTTGGTAGGTAGGTAATTAAAGTTTGAGATTTATAATTTCATTCTATATTGAAATATCTATAACTTTATAATGAAAGGTGCTATTAGCTTCAAATTTCATTATGTAATGATAGAACAGTAGGTAAATTAAAAAGGCAATATTATGTGATTTATTTTAAGGAAAATTGCTAAGAACAATTAACATACAAAACTATTCAACATGTGTTTCAGGATTTTTGAAAATATTTCCGCAAACTGTAAACACGGTTATTGAAATATTGGATTTGTAATTTTTGGTAACGTATTTTAATGACTGTTACTATTTAACGTGCGCTGGTAATGCCCTCAAATTTTATTTTTGTATTGAATATACAATAAATGGTTAAACATGTTTTAAGGTCTATTTTCATATCTCTAAATTAGGGTAGAAAAAAGTCAAACTTCCCGATATTTAGTTTCAATCCGATTGGTCTTGCATAAAATCTCAATTCACTAAATTAATGAAATAATAACAATGAATGAATGTTTGAAGATTTATTAAAACTTCTCTCAAAATGGGCTAAGGTAGAATGTTTGAAGCATATCGTATGACAACCCTGCTTCAAATTCACTAAATAAAAAAATATACTGGAAACTTTTTAAAAAAAGAATACTTTATTAACGGACATAAAAATTATATCATAAGCATCTTTCCGATTTTGGTGAAATTCCGATTTTTTTTTCTTATAATAGGGAATTAGCTGATTTCGTGAAAGAGTTTTACCCTAAACACGTCAACGCCAATGAAATAACAAGCGAGTCAGCTAGTTGCCATTACATTATACGAGCATTACATGATTATTGCCATAATAGATTGATATCAGACCCAAGGCATGGCGTATTCATCAATAAATTTTTTTGCTGTTAATTTTCTAACCTATTTAGTATATAAATGCTATAGTCTATTAAAAAAACAACACGTAATGGAGTTAAAATTCGCAGATGTTTGTAGAGAGTGTTCTAGTTGATTTTATGTATGTAAAGTAAAAAAAAAAATTATATCTATAAGGTCTATTGTGTCATCTGATACCAAAACACAAGTTTTAGTCGATTGTTCAGTATTTTATTTATTCATCCAATCTCGTTACCGTATCCAGATTAGAGAACTCGTCAATGAGCCTGTCTGAAGCCAACTACTATGTGGTTGCTCACGTTAAAATATTAAAAAGAAAACAAATATTTATTTCGCTATTTGTAGACCCTGTCGTCTGATGACCTTATTTGTAGAAGTTGAAAACCCCTGAAATTATTGACTTCTCTTGAAAATCCTTAAAACCTGTTTTTCTTGATTTTATTTTTCACATTGGATTGGACAAGCAAATAGTTTAATATGTTACGATTTTGCCGTACAAATGCCGCACTATGTATCTATTATACATATTTCAGTATTATTATTTAGCTTTTATACAAAGTTTCAAACTTATAGTCGTCAATGGAATATCGGGAACTCTGGCAATTTTTACATTTTCTAATTTCCAAGTGATTTTTATACAAAAAGTCAAATAGTTGTGTTTTAAAGCACCGCATGTAAAAAGCTTACAATCAATGCAATACTTTAGTTAATACAAAATCAACAATAATTCAAATAATTTTAACCTTTACTAAAATCTTAAAGATTTTTTTAGTTTGGTTAAAATACCGATTAACCAAATGTCAGAAATATTTTTAGAATTCGAACAACTGTTGGTTTATAGTTCAAACAAATTGTGTCACTGTTCTCAGTTCTTATTGAGAGACCTTTATAAAAAAAAACCCTGAAAGGCGTATGATAATTTCATAAATATTGATATTCTATATTAAAAAGTTATAGAGAATTCAAAACAAAACCCAACTACGTGTTTCAAACATGTATAACCCGTTCCAGTCCATTTTAAGGAGTATTTTAAAACTTCCTGAAACAAATATTCATTTATTTATATTATTAAGATTTCACAATGGAATAGGTATTCCTAACAAAATAATATAGCTACTTCGCAAATGAAGTGATTATTTGCATCCGCATTCGTGAATGTGAAAGATGTACATTCGTTATAATATATAATGTATACTAATACTGTAGATACGAAGGTCAGACCCTGTCTGTCTGTTTGTTGCTTTAACGCTTTAATCGATTTAACGATGAAATTTTTCTTCACACAGAAGAAAAATGAACAAGAAACTAGCAAGATATAATTATACCTTAGTAGGTTGTTAGAACATAATTATGTAGGTATGTACACGTACCTACTCGCATTACATATAGGTAAATTAAGCATTTTCCGTGCTTTCATAGCCCCAAAGACAATTCATGTGCCTAGCCAAACTATTAAAAATCCACTTCGTAGTCGACAAACAGTGCGGTAATCCGCGCCCGCGCGCCTTTTCGCCCGCGCTACATGGTTACTCTGGAGTATGTAACCGTATTCGCCGGGAAATACTTGTGATCTTTGCGTTTTTCACGTGGAAGAAAGTGCCAAAGCTGTTTGTTAACTTTTTCGTCGGGCTAAATCGATCAATGCAATTGTGACCAAATCCTAAAATGTTAATAACTTTTTTATTTTCAGTATTTTTTAATTTTTTTCGAACTGTTATGATGTAAATCATAATGGAGATTCCAAAAATGCAATAAAAATAAAAAGTCACACTGGCGACTGTGACCCTATTCGTAGGATACGACGATATATACACTAATAACAGGCGGACACATCATTCTGATACTATATAAACTATAGGCACTAAATAACAAATATATATGTAGGTATAACATGAATAAAATATGGTAAACTTTAATAACAACGGAAAAAACACAGTAAAATAAGAACTAAGAACCGGTAGCTTCATGCTGGAAATGTTCCAGCACCTTAAACTTGAATTTATTGAGGTTATCACTGAAAATGTCTATATCAGGAAAGGAACTTGTTTGACAATATAGTTATATTGTTTACAAAGCTGTACCACTGGTGCCTGAAGGCCTATGTTAGAGTTGCAAAAAGGCGTATATGGAAGTGATAGGATGCCTGGAGGACCTGGTTGGTACTGCCAAGGGCGTAGCCAGGATTCTGTTCAGGGGGGGGGGGGGGGGGGGCAGCCGAAAAAAAAACCAAGAATAACTACTAAGTACATGCTGCACGAGAAATGGGATAGTTAGGCTACTTTTAGAATAAAAAAAAAAACAATAGTTTAACTATATACGTCACGTTATTTTACAAAATAGTAGTCTTCGAGGTACTCCACAAAACCATTTTAGCAGCTCTGATTCAATTTTGTTCTTATTTATTTGTAAGTACCATGCTTCGGTGTACGCTGAGCATACATAGGCCGTTTAAGGCGAGGTATTCCTGCAGCTGTAGGCATTTTGTCCTGTCTAAAGTTGCGCGCAGATGCAGCGCCAACGACATAGTATAGAAATAAGCAGTAGCATAATATTATTTCACTTTAGAAACGCTGTTGCTATGATCAAACTTTGTTAATAGTTTTCAGTTAGAGTTTCGTAAATAAATGAAGTTGTTACAACTTCATCTCTATTTATGTTTCTTAATATAGATAATGAATTAATAATAAAGTAATTGATCCCAAGATAACCAACCAAACCAAGAACGCTGAAAAACGTCTGGACCAGACCAACAAAAGGCATAGTTAATTTCCGAACTTCGTTTTTTAAGTACCTACAAAATTTGAAATAAATACTCAAATAAAGAAGACAAAGAAGCAAATAGAGAACATTCGCTTCTATGATTTAAAATTTTGTTTGAAATAAATACAAAGAATAAAGGGTATCAAATAAAACAATTGTAATAAAATATTATTATTTTCTCAAAATTCTCCAATATTCAATTCTAGCGTGCTTGTACCCGGTTAGTGGCTCAGGAGATGATAAGGCTATGGACATCACATAATTATTTTTTCCATTTGTGGTAAGGCTAGGAAGTCTATAACTTACATTTTCATCTTGAAATCACAACGATATTCGGATCGATGGGTTCGAACCTACAATTCTTTTTTCGACCTTTTTCAACGTATTTTACTTAGTATGAAACTTAGGCGATTTTCAAAACCTGTTTTGAATTGTCGAATTCCATACCTTTGATTTGAATTGCTCTCAATGAAAAAGTATCATTGTATGAAAATTTGTTTTATGACCATATTTCAAAAAGTTTAATTTTTACAGACTTCTCTATATTTTTTCTGTAAATTATAAATCTATATCTACAAACGCATAGTACATTTTACATCGATCACTCTGCAATCTTCGGAGATAGGGGGTTGGTGGGGGAATGGTTAATTTTTTGACCATTTATTACATTTCACATCGATCGCTCTGCAATCTTTGGAGATAAGGGGGGGAATGGTCATTTATTCGACCTTTTTCTAAATATTTCAAAAAGTATAAAATTCATCAAAATTTCAAAATCTGTTTTGGAATGTGCAAATTGAAACCTTTCATTTGATACCCCATTCGACTCTGTAGGGTCCCATTTCAATATTCAATTTCAAAATTTGTACCTACTGAAAATCTTTATTTTGATTTTTCATTTTTTCATTTTTGCCGACCAGAGCGAGGTCGGCGCATTCTGCAGTGTTCGGGGAACTTCGGGAGGCTCGGCCGTCCGAGAAAGCCCGAACACTGCATCGATATGCTCCACACTTCGGGCTGCGTTTATTCAATAACTATTCTTACTCTTTATCTGTTTATATCAATTAGGTACCTTAGTAGTTTAAGACACAAACATTTTGTTTTATCACTCACGTAATAAAAAACGTAAAGTATGTAACCAGAGGAATGTAACATTCGAGTCAAATCCTCAAGGGCTTAACGAATGTTAATATTTAATAACTAGAATAAGTTTTTCAAGAATAAATAAAATAAAAATAAAAAATAAAAATTATTTTCATAATTCGCCGCCCCCACCGAATACATAATATGGTAACCGACTATTACTATAGAAGTGTTTTTATTTGAAATAATTGTTTCTGAGGTGCGATTACACCTTGTGAATTTTTTTCAGGCAAATCGTACGAGTAGTTCTTGAGATAGGCTTTTTGTAATGGGTTTTACTTTTTTATTAAACGAAAAATAAAAACAACTCTTTGATCCGAACAACATCGCAACAGGTTAATACTCACTCCTCGATATCTCGCTTTTTATTGTAAGATGTGATTGCGGTTTTATTCGGGAAAAAAAGATAAAACTTATTTTACGTAAAGTAGAAAACGCTCTTATTCATGTTTTAATTGCAGTTTTTTACTATATAATAATTTAAAAAATCTGAAAACAAGCAGCGGAGCCATAATAGAAAAAGAATATGTATATAGCGCACGGTTTAATTATTGAATTTTTCATCTGGGTCCCTAACTATGGTCATTACGGAAAATTTAGCATTTTAATGATAAAAAAAAAATTCAAATCGGTCCAGTAGTTTCGGAACAATTCAAACAAACAAACAATCAAATCTTTCCTCTTTATAATATTAGTATAGATAAAAGAAACCTATTAACATGTAATAAAATTATAGATTAAAAACTAGAGGTTAGCAGCTCGGGGGGAGTGCCTTGCCTTAGGCGGCCTTATCGCATTGGAGTTTTTACTTTTCATAACCTAAAACGTCTTTGATTTGATGGTAATCGATATCCATGTGTAAAATCTGCGATAGTAAACTTTCAGCCATCTTGGATTTGAAAATGGACATCTTTTTCGTAATCTACGTGTTTGATTTAGTCGAAAACGATACCCATATAAGTGGGTGTTAGGTCACACAGCACAGCTCGCTTCGCTCGCCGTGCTGTTCCTCTTTGTCGCATTGCAGCTCGCTTCGCTCGCCGCAGTGCTTCACCCGCTTGCTGGGAGAGGGGGGTCGTGGGGGTCACAGCACGTCTCACTTCGCTCGCCGTGCTATTCTCCTTAGTCGCATTGCAGCTGGCTTCGCTCGCCGCAATGCTCCACCCGAAAAAAAAGGTCAAAATTTGGCCAATTTTCGGTTTTTTATAAAAAAAGAGGGTCTGGGGGGTCATAGGGTTCAAACTTTTTTTGGAGTTCAAAATGATTTCTTCTCCTCTACATAACTGTGAAAAAATTTTTCTTCTAGGTCGATCCGTTTGGGAGATACAAAAAGGGGGGGTGAAAATGTGGGTGGAGGGGGGGTGATTTTTTTTTATTTTTCAACACTAGAAGAAACCTTCTATACGACTCCGCAATCCAAATTTTTCTATAACGACTATTTCCGGTAGCAACTTCAAAAGGGGGGGTCTGGGGGCAAAGGGAGGGGGGAATTTTTGCCTGCCTTTGAACTATTTGACCCCCTCTATACAACCCCACAAAAAATAACATTCAGTATGGCTCTGTTTGGGAGCCCCCCTAAAGGGGGGGGGGGAGAAGGGGCAAATTTGGAAAAGTCGGAATTTTCCTTAGGTCCCCCCGATGCCCTCTATACGATTCCGTAAAAAAAACCATACCTATGATGAATACCTATGATGGTGGAGGGGGCGGGCTCCACCATCAAGGAGAACAATTATGTCAATGCTTTATAGATATATAAAATGTTAATGTAGTTAACTAAATATTATTGGCTTAAATAAATCATTCCAGTAAGTAGATAATATATTTTTAAACTAGAACAATAACCTTTATTAATTTTCTGCCTTACATACCGATGATTTTATACTATGGCACTACGACCGTCACATATCATGTCAAAGGTTGAAGTAAAATTGAATCTAACGCCATTGTGTCAGAGACTAAAATTGCATAACAAATGAAACATTTACGTACTTCATAAATTAGCGGAAAAATTGACATAGGTCCGTCGTCTGTAAGCGCCAGAGCGCGACTGATCGTGTCTGCCAAGCCACCACGCTTGTGAATTTTGTAGTTATTTCAAAATAGTGATTTTGAAAATCATTTTATCAGGACAAACTCTGCGAATTTGTCTAGAAATAGTTACTGTCTTTAATTGAGTACAAAAAAAAACTTAAAATATCACATAGTTTAGTCATAATATTGAAAAAACATTTCAAAAAGGGGTAACTTCGAGATTTTTTTTTCCCGAGCGAAGTTTATAAAATCTTGTATCTGAATGCGAATTTGACTAGACTAAATCCTTAACTATTACATATCTTTTTTACAGAATTTTTAATCAGTATTCCTACATCTCAGATGGTTTTGAAAACCACAAAAGTGCGGCCTCTGTTGGCCTACCTGGCCTTAAAGGATTTTCAGTCATCATTTCCTCAGCCATGTTTACTTCTAAGCACTTTCCGCGAATTTTTTGAGATTTTTCGATGTTTTTTAAATAAGTACGCAATAGTGTGACACTAGATATGATATGACAGCTAGCCCCGAATATTTAAAAAAATCATAGTCAAGAAAAGAAAGCTACGAACAATTTGGTTTTAGAAGATAAAAAAGTCTTACTACGGAATGAATGGCGAGCGAAGCGAGCCTCCAAATTTTTGTCATATTTCGGAGAGGCTGGTAAACATGACAAAAAGGCTATAGAATTTACGGCGAGCGGAGCGAGCCGCAATTTTTAGACATTTTGGATGTTCTGTAAAATACAATCAAGACTCAGAGTGTGTTTGGATGGTCACGTGGTAGCATAAAAAAATACATATAACAGTGAGCGGAATGAGCGCTCATATTTTGTTGTGTTTGCGGCCTCTGAAAATGGTTGAGAAATTGTGAAATTTTCGGAAGGCTGTTAAAAAGCCTAGAAAAGAAGAGAATGAACGGCGAGCGAAGCGAGCCGCGAAATTTTTTGTTACATTTTCAGTCGTTAGCAAACATATTTGAAAATTATGCTATAACTTAAGACATAACAGCAAACAGAGGGAGATATTCAATTACGGAAAACTTGAAAATAGTTATCTATCCATCTATAGATTCACGAAATTAAAAGTTATGTCGTGATCTGCCTTCCTGCCCGACTCCCACTGGAGTCGAGCGTAAATGAATGCGATGCGTGCACCTAGCTCACTAACCTACAATGTAGGTAAACAATAGGAATGAAATGGCGCGAGCGCGCCCTACCCCGCCACCGATGACGCGCAGCGCGCTGTTGCAAAGTGGAGAACGTTTGCGGTGGTAATTTTAAAGTTTGGCGAAGAAAGCTAGATAAAAATAGATATTTAGATATAGGTAAAAAAAAACAAATTGGATGGTCCCGTAGCAGCGTAAAAAAAATATAACAGTGAGTGGAATGAGCGCTGATATTTTTTTGAGTTTGCGGCCTCTGAAAATTGTTGAGAAATTGTGACATTTTCGGAAGGCTGTAAAAAAGCTTACAAAAGTAGAGAATTAACGGCGAGCGGAGCAAGCAGCGAAATTTTTTCTGACTTTTTCGGTCTTTAGCGAACTGTTTTGAAAGAATTCTATAACTAAAGAAATAACAGCAAACGGAGGGAGATATTCAATTACGGAAAAACATGGAAATAGGTATCTATCCAATAAATGTGCCTACATTATAATGTAGATGCACAATAAGAATCGAATGGCACGGAGCGCGAGCGCGCCCTACCCCGCAACCAACAACGCGCAGCGCGCTGTTGCAGTGGAGAATTTTGATCAAAAAAAAAATTTAAAAGAGTTTTTAAGAGAGCCTTGAGTTTTTAACCAACCATTTCAGGTGCTGCGTGACACGTACATATCCGAGAAAATTTTATCCATTGAAGTTTGATTTTAAACGGTGCCTCAACATTTCGGTGGGGGTTTGAATTTAGATGCAAACATAGTACGATTGTATAAAATTTACCTGTCAATGAAGTTTAGTTTATTAATAGGCTTGGCTATCTACGTATTTAAAATTAAGACTGCATCCTCTAGGGGGGGGGCAGCGGCCCCCCCCCCCCCTGCCCGTACCTCCCTACGCCCATGGGTACTGCGAGATTAATATTAGACAGAATGTCTTTACAATCAACTAGACCGTTAATTAGGTACCATAAGTAAGAATGTTAGTTGTTGAACCCTACGGCGATTATAGGGATAAGGTGTCCTGTGAGAAATACCAGTTGAAATGAAAGCAAGGTGACGTGTGAAGGATCTTTGGATACTTTCAAGTCTCTGCGAATGTATGGAATAAAAGGGGTTCCAGGAAATGCAAGCAAACTCAAGGATACTTCTAACAAGTGCATTGAACAGTATAATTTTAGTTGAATATTTTTTAAATTCTTTAGAGTTCCGCTTAATGAAACCCAACATTTGAGCCGCTTTTTTAACAGTTTGTGTTTTTTTACCAATGACTACGATTATTCGTAGCCATGCAAAAAACTAGCGGGAAGTGGTGTCAGCGCGCAGACGCATCTTCTATTGTCTTGCTTTGCCGATAAATCCCGCATAAATTCACTATTACTAGGAATAAGTAGTGACAGTAAGTACAATTTTCTAAGTTAAAAAAAATATTGTTTATGTAGTAGGTAGGTAATTTTGTTTGTTCGGTCATTGGCAACAAAATATTACAATAATGTACGTGCTGTGTACCTATAGCTTGTAAAGGTTTTCACATGGACGTTGAAATCATTCTTATTTACAATCGCCATACAGGCAAACAGCTCCGTAGGGATGGGGGTTTTGGGGATTCAAGTCACCCCCCCGAAATATTGAGGCACCGTTTCTTAAATAGCCGATTAAGGCTACTCGCTCAATAGACAAAATTAGGCCAATTGAGTTTTCTTTATCTGGCAACGTGGCAGTGGTGGCAACCCTGATGATTACAACATTGCTGGGGTGCGTTCAGAGGCTCAGGGTGCGGTTGTTTGGTGTAAATTTTACCTTACCCAAAGGTTCAGAACGAGTCGGTTGTTTAACGTCAAAGTTGACATTATCATGACAAAACTGACGTTACCGTTGCCGGACGTTCGTTTGTTTGTTTTTGTTTTGCGGTTACTTTGAGGTAAATTGTATCTACTGACTGTAACTACGATCTATAACTGATAAATACTGAAAATTTTGAAATTTACTGTAGAAATATTGATATTTAAGTAGATAACAAACTATGACAACGGAAAATATGACAGCTGTCAATGTCAGAGTGTTTTTCGTCGATCGAATTACACCGGTAAAAAGTTGCAACCGTCGGAGGTTGTGAACGCTCTAGTTAATAACAACCGAGCGTTTCTCCTGAGGTTATGAACGCAGCCCTGGGCTGCGTTCACAACCTACGCTCGAGCGCGCTCGGAGTGCAACTAGGTCGTTCATAACCTCAGGGGAAACGCTCGGTTGTTATTAACTAGAGCGTTCACAACCTCCGACGGTTGCAACTTTTTACCGGTGTAATTCGATCGACGAAAAACACTCTGACATTGACAGCTGTCATATTTTCCGTTGTCATAGTTTGTTATCTACTTAAATATCAAGATTTCTACAGTAAATTTCAAAATTTTCAGTATTTATCAGTTATAGATCGTAGTTACAGTCAGTAGATACAATTTACCTCAAAGTAACCGCAAAACAAAAACAAAACAAACGAACGTCCGGCAACTGTAACGTCAGTTTTGTCATGATAATGTCAACTTTGACGTTAAACAACCGACTCGTTCAGAACCTTTGGGTAAGTTAAAATTTACACCAAACAACCGCACTCTGAGCCTCTGAACGCACCCCTGTGCTGCATTTGCATTGCATGCGTAGGTAGATAATTGTTTGTTTGTTGTCATCACAAACTGTTATTTTTTTTGTTCAATTAATATTAAAGCAAGTCGAGTTGCGTGTTACGTGAATTTGGAGTGACGATAAAACACGATAATGTTATCCGTCTGTAGAGTGTGCCTAGCCAGTAATACTCAACTGTATTCGTTGAAAAACAAACTATCACTGGTAGATGTTTACGAGAAGCTGTCTAACACCCAGGTATGTACCTACCTAAATAATGTAAGTACATAATTAATCAATTCATGTTCGAGTTTACAGTAGGATAGTGGTGAAATGGACTTAGATACGATCTAGGTACTTAGCAAGTTGTTCGCATGACTTTTACTGTATCCAAACTTATAATACAGGAATTCTTAAAACTCTCTGTATGATTAAAGCCTAACCTATTTTCAAAATAATAAGCTTCTTTTATATCATACATCTACTAACGTTTGCTTCTAAAACAGCTGGTGAAGTAACATTATTAATTACACTATAATATTGTTAAGCAATTCCTCATATCGATTCAAAATACCCATAAGACAATTTGAATAAAGTATGTCTTAGTCTATTTCAGCTAGGTACTTCCATAGTATTATGTCTTATGGCATACTGCTGTGGGGGAAAACTGCAGATATTAACACCGTATTTGTGCTGCAGAAGAGGGCTGTTCATGCAATCTATAATATAGGTCCCAGAGAATCCCTACATGATAAATTCAAAGAAATAAACATAATGACAGTACCATATCAGTATGTTTATTAAAACTTGATGTACACTCATAAAAATATCAATAAATTCGTCAAAAATAGAGATATACATAATATAAATACTTCGCTCCGTAGCAACTGGACAAATTCGCAGCTGGACGGATTCTCAACTGGACGGATTCTCAGCTGGACAGATTAGCAACTAGACAGAACGTGTACAGTCCGTGACATAATTTTTTTATGTCGTGACTTCTCTGTGACCTTGAGAAACTGTCAAAGATGATAGAATCATGGGAAACAGACTGTTCCGGTCTGAGTCGGATTAGTCTAGCACGAGTTGATTCGAAATTATTGCCGTTTTGTTATTGAACAGAGTGTTTCTAGTGTCAGCTTGACAGTTGTCATCAAAAATGGACATCCTGTTCTCGCCTTTCATTTGAGCCAGGAACTGAAACTTCTAGCACGAGAAGTTTCCGAGATATTACATTTTTTATTTATTAGATTTTGACATCTACCGTCTTTTCTAATTTTGACCAAAAGTGTCTGTTTTTATCTTTGATTTGTGACAGTTTCTGTCACATGTGACAGTAATTGTCATTTTGACAATAAATCGATTTCAGTCTTTTCCTATGCACTTCAGCTCTGTGGTGCGAAATATCTAAAGAAGACCCAAAAAAATCACAAGTGCCCATAATGATGTGGAAATAGTGATAATTTTACATTAGTTCCATCATTTTCAGATTCTTTAGAAACAGAACTAGTGATTAAATAAAAAAGTCAGTACCTAGTTTAAAGTTTTTTAAAAATATTGACGACTGTACTCTGTCCAGTTGCTAATCTGTCCAGCTGAGAATCCGTCCAGCTGAGAAACCGTCCAGTTGCGAATCTGTCCAATTGCTACGGAGCGAAATACTTTGCGTCTTCTAGAGGGCAATGTATACGCTTCTACAACAAAACTCCAAATGAGTTGCAAAACTTATCTATAGGTAATTAAATTCAAACGTATTGTCAAAAATATTCTTTGCAAAAAGGCTTACTATAAAATATCAGATTATCTAGATGACAAAAATGTTTGGGACGAGTTTTGCTCCAACTCCAAAACTAACAAGGTAAAGGTTTCTTGTTCGCTTCGTTACTTTACCTTAAAAAGATTGAAGTGAACAATGAATCAAAGTGATCACTTTATTTCCCATTTTTATTATTTAAGCAACTTGTATTTTGTGACGTGTCCAGGAGTCCTGTAAGGTCTAAAGGAAATAAAGCACTTTGATTTTGATTTGACATTTTCCCGCCATTATGGTCTCAGATTTCAATAACTTTATTGCTATCAGCTTACTAAATAAGCACTTAAACAAGTCAAATTTCATACAGTAATTATTATACTACTTATATGAAATAAGGGATTTTCTCTTCACTTAAATTTTGTGTGATGTAAATATAAAACAACTTAGGTAGCCCAAATATAATACATTTTCTACGGTTTACAAATTATTCAACGACCTCAATTATATAAATTTAATTATAAATAAATGTTTGCCTATCTTTTATAAGTGTTGGATAATATTGTATTTTTTTGGCCTTTATTAACCATTTTAACACAAACAAAAATACATAGCCACAATGCTAGGTACACAATCCAGTATTTTTCAGCAATATTTTAATTTCATGATTTTGTTTTGAACGGAAAGTTGATTGTTGTCTTAAGCATGGACAGAAGGAAAACGGAGTTGAGTATTTTTGAGGTATCAACACCATCCACGCCCACAGAAAAGCTGATACAAATCTGTAAATGACCAAAGGTCCTGCCCTAGTACTCCTAGGCTAGTTAGGTTAGGTTTGCCTGTTTAGGCAGGGGGACAAAATCAAAATCAAAGTGCTTTATTTTCTTTAGACCTTGCAGGACTCTTGGACAATGCACAATACACTCCCATGTGAGCTGTCAGTGCAGATCTCAGTTCACTTAGAATTAAAAGAGTGGACAGTTTCTTATCCAAAAAAATATTTATTTATCATTTTATTTTATTCAGGCAAATTGTTTACTTCCTATTCTGTTTTTCTTCCTTGCAATGAGACAAACCTGTTGATTTATATCAACGAAAAGTACAATAACAATAAAAATATGGTTTATCTATATAAATTGAAGTGTTAATTATTCATTCGATTTATCTGTATTTTTTTAACAAATGATTTATTAAGGCGCATACAGTAGCTGATTGCTCCTCTTTGGAGGCTTTCTCCTCCTAGAGTAGTCAATTTTATGGGCTGAAAAAAATATATGTTATACATTGACCTTTTATCTGTAAAGTGAACGTACAAAAATGTTCTACGTGCTCGTTTACCTGGTGAAAAAAAATCACAAAGTGGAGCTGTTTCTGACTGAAAAAGTGTATCTACTTCTAAACTACTTAGAATTTTATACTTTTTTTTTCACCATCATGTCGGCAAAGACTTTATCTTCAAACTGAACGTATGATTTTGTGATACGACGGTTTTTCACATAGAAAATCATTATTTTAAATTTTTGCGTATGATTAGTGGGCGGTAACCTTTGAAGGTAGTCTGCGCGGGCGACGGGCGGCAGTGAAACCCTGACTGTCGTACGGGGAGGTTGTGTTCGTCTGCCTCGCGCTCTAGGTGAGCGCGAGGCGTACTTTTGCTTTTTTACTATAATGCTATATTGATGCACATAGACGCTTTATTTATTATTCAAAGTTATCCGCGCATGGACGCTTTATTTGGTGTAAAACAGTTTGTAAAATATTGAAAATTCCGAAGATCAGTAAGCTGAAGAAAGCCAGAGCTCTGAAAGCTCGTTATTTTAGAAAATTTATGCTATTGTAACTACCTATTAGCAATCTTATGTAGATTTTACATATTTGTATATTTATTTTAGGAGATCGGGTAGGTACTAAACTAGGTAGGAACAAATGAACGACAATGTAAGTAAATACTCCTTAGACCTACCCATTTATTTGTTTTATTACTGATCTTACATTATTATTTATTTATAGATTTACAGTGACCGGACAAGTTGAAACTGGAGTGAAAATGTTTTGCTACAGGTAAAACATCCATTACGCTTAGGTAGGTAGCTATGATGTATTATGCGACGAAATAAAATATGTACGTTACGTACGGCATTCTTCCTAACGCGGTTCATGATCGTCTTCAGAATTCTAGTATGGCTGCAACAGTTCTATGACTCTCCGAAGTGAAGCACTAGGTAGGTACACCCCCACCTTACTTACTGTTATGAAATGGGAATGGGATTCAAAATGTAAAGGAGACTGGGTAAAAATGGTACATAGCCTTTTTTCATCTCCTAGAGCTCGGATATTTTTAAACTTACGCGATCTGAACTCATAATTATTATTACTATTTTAACGGGTAGGTATTTATCGTGTTTTTACGGGTATTTTTTATTTACGAGTATTTTTTACGGGTTTTCTTCGCGACGGCCACCCTTTGTACTTGTACATAATTATGTAGAATTCTAGATAAACAAGTACGACAATTGCGAGTGTAACTCGCGCGCCGAGGGTTTTGAACTTTTGTCGTTTAGGTTGTTACGTTTATTGACGACCTCTTGGCGCGGTGGGCTTACAACGCAGGAGGTTGCGGTTACTACAGAGATTAGTGGGTAGGTAAGTGCGTTGGTACCAACGCACTTATTTTTTTTTTTATTTTTTTTTATGTTTTTCCTGTAAAATATAGATTTACAATGTGTCTGGTCACCGGTGTCGGAGACTTTGGGGGGGGGGGGGGTGAAATACGGTAAATTTTATCGACAAATCACTATTCCTATTTTTTTTCTACCTCCATGACAAAATGGCAGCCATTTTGTTTTCTTTTGCCTCGAAGCACGGGTGCTTATACTGATTTAGCTATAGCAACCCATGTAGAGGTCCTAGGAAGACGATAGGTCTGACCCCACTAACTTTAGACCAATATCAGTATTGCCAACGTTCAGCAAAGTTTTTGAAAAACTTATTTTACATCAATTGCTAAGGCATTTCGATGGCAATGACCTGCTTCACTGTAAGCAATTTGGGTTTACTCGCGGCAGGTCTACCACTGATGCTGGTGTAGAGTTGGTATCGCATATTTTTGATGCTTGGGAGAAGTCGCAAGATGCTTTAGGCGTTTTTTGCGACTTGTCAAAAGCATTTGATTGTGTACACCATGTAACATTAATCAGGAAACTACATCATTATGGAATAAAAGACAACTCTTTGGATCTTCTTACTTCATACTTGTGTGACAGGATACAAAGAGTTGACATTAATGGGGAACGTTCTTCGGGATCTGTAGTTACAATGGGTGTACCGCAGGGGTCTATCCTCGGTCCTTTCCTATTTCTTGTTTATATTAACGACCTCCCTCATCTCGTTAAGAATAATCACGAGATTGTATTGTTTGCTGATGATACTTCACTAATTTTTAAAATGAAACGTCATAACACAAATTTCGACGATGTGAATAATGCAATCTCAAAAGTAGTCAATTGGTTTAGTGTCAATAATCTTCTGCTTAATGAAACCAAAACGAAATGTATTAGATTTATTCTACCCAATGTAAAACAAGTTAAGGCCGATGTAAAGGTAAAAGAGGAATCTTTAGAAATAGTAGAAAGTACTGTATTTTTGGGAATAACTTAAGATAGTAAACTTCAATGGGGCTCACACATAGATAAGCTATCGAAGAGACTTGGTTCTGCAGCGTATGCAGTCAAAAAAATCCGTCATCTTACAGACGTTGATACTTCTAGACTAGTCTATTTCAGCTACTTCCATAGTATTATGTCTTATGGCATACTGCTGTGGGGGAACGCTGCAGATATTAACACCATATTTGTGCTGCAGAAGAGGGCTATTCGTGCAATCTATAATATGGGTCCCAGAGAATCCTTGCGTGAAAAATTCAAAGAAATAAACATAATGACAGTAACATGTCAATATATTTATGAAAATTTGTTGTACACTCATAAAAATATCAATAAGTTCATTAAAAATAGCGATATACATAATTTAAATACTAGAAATAAGAACAAACTGGCTGTGCCCTCTACTAGGCTACGTAAGATTAATGTATCTTTTAAAGGGCAATGTATACGCTTCTACAACAAAATTCCAAGTGAGTTGCAAAAATTATCTATAAATAAATTCAAACGGATTGTCAAAAATATACTTTGTAAAAAAGCTTACTATAAAATATCAGATTTTCTAGACGACAAAAAAGTTTGGGACGAGTTATGCTCCAACTCTAAAACTAACAATCTAACAAGGTAAAGGTTTCTTGTTCGCTTCTTTACTTTACCTAAAAAAGATTGAAGTGAACAATTAATCAAAGTGATCACTTTATTTCCCATTTTTATTTCTTATTTAACTTGTATTTTGTGACGTGTCCAAGAGTCCTGTAAGGTCTAAAGGAAATAAAGCACTTTGATTTTGATTTTGATTTTGATAGAGGGCTTATTTGATAGACAATAATGTGGACAATAAAGCAACGATAACATTGTTTCCATTTCCATTTTATAATAGAGGAAAAAAGAATTTATGAAACAAAAAAACGATTTTTTGAAAAAAAAAAAATCCGACAAATATTTTCCAAAGTCTCCGACACCGGTGACCAGACACATTGTATATTTATCTACAAACGCTTTGTACATTTTATATCGATCACTCTGCAATCTTCGGAAATAGGGGGGGGGGGGGGATGGCCAATTTTTCGACCTTTATCAAAATATTTCGAAAAGTATAAAACCTTTTGAAATTTCAAAAACTGTTTTGGAATGTGCAAATTGATACCCCACCCCACTCGACGGGGGTAGTCTCCCCTTTAGAAATCCCCCCCCCCTTTTTGACCATAATTTTTAAAAGTAGTTATGTTAACAGACTTCTCTGGTAGTCACCACTTTAGAAATTTTTCCCGCCCTTTTTTGACCATATTTCAAAAAGTATTATTTTTACAGACTTCTTTATATTTTTCCTGTAAAATATAGATCCATATCTTCAAATACTTGGTACATTTTACATCGATCGCTCTGCAATCTTCGGAGATAGGTGGGGGGGAGGGGGAATGGTAATTTTTTCGACCTTTTTCTCAAAAAGTATAAAATTTATCAAAATTTCCAAAACGAAATGTACAAATCAGTACCTTTCATTTCATACCACCTTAATTTCTGTAGGTCCCATTTAAAATTTCGATTTCAAAATTTGTACTGAAAATCTTCATTTTAATTTTTTATTTATTTTTCTATAAATCTGTGCGGGCGCACTAAATGTATTATTATTTCAAATTTCAAGTCAATAGCTGCAGTAGTTTCTGAAATATTATGGATTCAAAACACAAAACAGAATCAAAGTCATATCTGGATCCCTGGACCAAGAGACAAAATTTATATATCGTAGATTTTTTTTCTTTTGTTTTCTTTCTGCTGGTTTTTAGGGTTTTGACCTCGGTTTCAAACCCCTAAAAAACAGCAGAATGAAAATAAAAGAAAAAAAATCTACTATATAAAAGTAAATTTGTCTCTTGGTCCAGGATGCCCTTTCTCCTCTTGCTTAGAAATTTACTGTTTTATCAAATCTTTACATCCGATTTCTGGCATCATTTCTTTGAATAGGTGTAAAAACCTATATGTAAATACCATGTAATGGTAATTTTTTTAATGTAATGGTAATCTTTTGCGGCTTACGCGCGAAATCTATTTCATTTTCTTGGCTATGCGGCGCCGGCTGGCGGCGGGGGGCGCGCGGAAGGGTGCGGGCCGAAACCATAGCCCCGCCCAAATTGCTCAAGGTCATTCGCTCCTGTTTGCGCCTTAACATCTAAATTTATATTGATAAACCATATTTTTATTCTGAGCACTAATGATGATGGGCCATGACCAATAAGTTAAGTTCACTGCAGACTTGCAAATGTTCTAGCTAGAGGCAGCTCAATAGAACTAGGTATATCAATAAAAATTTAGTATAAACTGTGTCTCATTACTTAAGTTTTTTTTGAAACAGTCAATAAGATGTACTTACCTAGCGGCTTTCCCACCTACATAATTTAAACACTTTGGATAAATAAACAAGTACGACAAGTGCGAGTGTAACTCGCGCGCCGAGGGTTTTGAACTTTTGTCGTTTAGGTAGGTACGTATATTGACGACCTGTTAGCGCGGTGGGCTTACAGCGCAGGAGGTTGCGGTTTGATTCCCGCCTCGGGACTAATATTTGTAAGATCTGCAGATTATTTGTTCGAGTGTTTTAGTCCTTTTCTACGTACACAAAAATAAATCATCTAATGTGATACTTATATATACTTTATTAAGTATAACAGATATCGTAGTAGTACGAATTACACAAGCTTGCTTAGCTTGTCGCTAAATGATGTTGTGTGGATTATCCAGGATACATTACCCTTCTCATATTTTTTTGGAGCACGGTGGAATTCATGAATTCAATAATCTTATTATCTAAATATTCTTCGAGCGCAGTGGAATACATGGTATGGACTTTAAAATTTTGAGAACAACGGTTTCGTGGCGCTGTGGAACCCTACTATTACAGTTACTACAGAGATTAGCGGGTAGGTAAGTGGGTTGGTACCTACAATTATTTTTTCGACTTTTTTCTACGTATTTCACTAAGTATGAAACTTAGACGATTTTTAAAACCTGTTTTGAATTGTCGAAATCCATACCTTTGATTTGATATTGCTCTCAATGAAATAGTCCCCATTGTATGAAAATTCGTTTTTTGACCATATTTCGAAAAGTATTGTTTTTACAGACTTCTCTATATTTTTCCTGTAAAATATAGACCTATATCTACAAACGCTTAGTACATTTTATATAGATCACTCTGCTATCTTCGGAGATAGAGGGGGGGGAACGGTCAAATTTTCGACCTTTTTCAAAATATTTCGAAAAGTATAAAACCTATCGAAATTTCAAAAACTGCATTAAAATGAACAAACTAATACCTTTCATTTGATACCCAACTCGGTGGGGTAGTCACCCTTTTAGAAATTTTTCCCGCCCTTTTTTGACCATATTTCAAAAAGTATTATTTTTACAGATTTCTCTATATTTTTCCTGTAAAATTTAGATCAATACCTACAAAAACTTGGTACATATTAAATCGATCGTTCTGCAATCTTCGGAGATAGAGGGGGGGTACCGGTCAATTTTTCGACCTTTTTCAAAATATATCAAAATGTATAAAATCTATCGAAATTTCAAAAACTGCATTGGAATGTACAAATCAATACCTTTCATTTGATACCCAACTCGGGGGGGTAGTCACCCCTTTAGAAATTTTTCCCGCCCTTTTTTGACCATATTTCAAAAAGTATTATTTTTACAGACTTCTCTATATTTTTCCTATAAAATATAGATCAATACCTACAAACACTTGGTACATATCACGTCGATCGCTCTGCAATCTTCGGAGATAGGGGGGGGGGAACGGTCATTTTTTTGACTATTTTCAAAATATTTTAAAAAGTATGAAATCTACCGAAATTTCAAAAACTATTTTGAAATCTACAAACGAGTACCTTTCATTTGATACCACTTTCGACTTTGTACGTTCCATTTAAAATTTCGATTTCAAAATTTGTATGGAAAATCTTCATTTTGATTTTTCATTTATTTTCATTTATTTTTCTATAAATATGTGCGGGCGCACAAAATGTATTATTATTTCAAATTTCAAGTCAATAGCTGCAGTAGTTTCTGAGATATTAAGGATTCAAAACACAAAACAGACCCAAAGCGATTTCATAAGGGTTTTGCAACCGATGGCAAAACCCTAAAAAAAACAAAAAAAATATTTCCAATTAACTTATGTTATTTATTGGGGTGTGGTGTGGTAGCCTAATGTAGCCCGGAGATTCCTAGCACCCCCTGCCCCGCCGTTACCGTGGCCGCTACCATGGCCAGGAATAGCGAGGCGGCCGGGAACTGGGGGCCATTTTGTGGCGGTTCTTATCATTCAACTACCACCGAACTGCGATCCCCAACCCGCATGCCCAGCGTGGGGATTATGGGCAATAACCCCCAAATAATGATGCCATCTATGGCGCTCATTAGGGGAGGCCTATGTCCAGTAGTGGACTATTATAGGCTGGTGATGTTGATCTAACAATTCTCTTTGGTATTTAATTTCAATATTTTAATTAAATTTTTCCAGTTCAACACTGTGGATGCCAGGCCGAGAGCTTTTTGCAGTTTTTGTTACCAGAAGCTACTAAAATGCCACAGCTTCTCCCAGATGGCGCAAAAGACTGAAAAGATATTCAATATCTTATATGATAAGAGTTTTAAGGTACCTAAAAATACCTATGAATTCGTTTTATGATTAATTATTTAAAAAAATCTATCCAGATTCAGGCATATCAATTTCATTGACAAAAACTATTCGACTGCCTCTGTGGCGCGGTGGGCGAAGGTTCGCCTGTGACGCAGGAGGTTGCGGTTTCAATTCCCGCCTCGGGACAAATATTTGTACGATCAGCAATTATTTGTTCAGGGAGTTCTGGTCGTTTTCTATGTATAATAAAAAATATCTATACATATATGTACTCGTATATTATTATGTATATCAGTTATCTAGTACCCATACATAACACAAGCTCTGCTTAGCTTGGGGCTAGATAATGCTGTGTGAATTGTCCAGCATTATTTATTTATTTATTTATCTTTTTATTTGCTGCAATATGAATTATTTAGTTTAACTTTACTACTGTGGTAATTTCAGCCAAGGGATGGGTATCTTAGGAAGGTCAACGTAGAGATAAAACAAGACTTGTCTGTGGCCACTTTGCCGTTTATTACCATTGATGGAGATGCATCCAATGCATATTCTCAGGAAACCATTAGAGATGAATCATTATCTATTGATGATTTAGAAGAAGATACCACGGAAGAAGATAAATTAATGGTAATTGTGTCTCTCCCTAAAGAAGTTACAGAAAGCCCATTAGATGAAGATAGTGATCAAGGGATGGAAGTAGAAGAACTTACTTCTTACAGTAGTGATGAGGAAACTAAAGATGACTCGATAATGCATGGGGTGAAGATATCTGACAGCAATTTGAGTGATAAAACATTTAGAGCGCGAAGTGAGTTAACTGATCAGAAAATTCAGAGAAGAGTAAAGTCATTTCCCTGCAGTATATGTAATGAACATTTTTTTCGTTATGCTGATTTAACTAGACATCAGAGAACCCACAGTGGAGAGAAACCTTTTGCGTGTAATTTGTGTGATGAAAAATTTCGCCATAAAATTTCTTTATTGGATCATACAAGAATAGTGCACATACAATTAGAAGAAAGTGAGAAAATTTTTTGTTGCAATTTATGTGGTGAACAGTTTATTAAAAAACTTGACTATAATCGCCACACAAAAACTCATGTGAAGCCATTTGCCTGTACTGTATGTGATAATAAACAATTTAACACATTAAGTGATTTGGTTGAACACATGAAAAATCACTACAAGGAGCAACCCAGCAATATATGTGGGAAACCACATATTCTAATGCCTGATTTAGTTCTTCGAAAGACAACTCACGTAGAAGATAAGGCACCCAATAGAAATGTATGTGGTAGAGAATTGGTTACGAATGATGAGTCAGCTAAACCCATGGCGAATGACATAGAAAACAAACTATTTGCCTGCTATATCTGTGATAACCAATTTAACATGATAGGTGATTTAGCTAAACACATGAGGGTCCATGCTGGAGTGAAGGCCTTTGCCTGCCATGTTTGTGATAATCAACATAAACAAAACCCGAACAGTAATTTAGCTAAACCCATGGCAGATCAAATAGAAGCAAAACCATTTGCCTGCAATATCTGTGATAACCAATTTGACACGATGGGTTATTTAATGGAACACCGGAAAATTCACTATAAAAAGCGGCAGAGCAAAAAATATAATCAAAAGCCTGTTTCAGTTAACCCTATGGGAACTGATACCGAAGAAAAGCAATTAACTGAAGATGTATATAATAAAGAATTGAATTCAAATGGTGATTTAGCTAACATATCAAATCAAACTCCAGAAAACCAAGGGTTAAGAAAGCATACTACGAGTACTGTGAAGAAAGATTTTTACTGTAATATTTGCAATCGAAAACTTGCTAGTCGAAATTCATTAAGAACTCATCAAAGTATTCATACAGGAGAGAAGCCATTTGGCTGCAAAGTGTGCGGTAGAAACTTTTCTCAAAAGCCCCATTTGGTTACACATATGAGATTGCACACTGGAGATAAGCCATTTACCTGCGATGTTTGTGGCAAACAATTTACTACTAATGGTAGTTTAGTTTTACATATGAATGTTCACACAAAGGAGAAGCCATTTGGCTGCAATGAATGTGGTAAATATTATTCTCATAAACGTCTTTTAGCTATACATATCAGAAGCCATACAAGAGGCAAAATAGGTTTAAAGAACAAAATACAAAATCGTAAAAGATACAATACCAACACAAGAAATAAACTTTTTGGCTGTGATGTATGTGGCAAAAAATATACTAATAAAAGTTATATAGTTGACCACATGAGAATTCACACGGGAGAGAAGCCATTTGCCTGCAATGTATGTAATGAACAATTCTCAACTAAACATAAACGCTATTTGCATCAATTACATCACACAGGATTAAAGCAATTTGCCTGCAAATTATGTGATAAAAGATATTATCAAAGTAGTCATTTAAGTACACATATGCTAACCCACATCGGTGTGAAGTCATTTACTTGCGATAAATGTGGTAAACAATTTTATACAAATGGTAGTTTAGTTGAACACATGAGTGTCCACGGACTGAGGCGTTATACCTGCAATGCATGTGATAAAAAATTTACTCGAAAAAATCTTTTAGTTTCACATATAATGAAAGTTCACACAGAATAGAAAGCAGAATAAGCGCCATAGATGGTTATCATTTGGGGGTTATTGCCCATAATCCCCACGGCCCACGCTGAGTTTTAGATTACCTACTATAAATTATAATTCATAATTTGTTAGTAGCAGAAAGGTCTCTTAAATTAATTGTTAGTATGTAGTGTGTTAGTTTGCTGTTCATTATCTATCTGGAGTACGTACCTACCCAATATAACTTTTACACTCAAACTTAAAAAAGGACTTGAAAAAACCAAAGTATAAAATTATATGTATAAAAAAACTGGTTTTATTTATTTTTATGTGTAGTTATTGTATCTAGACATACTAGATAATTAAGTAATATGACACTTTCCTCATAGAAAATTCTTGTCTGCTCTCCATGTAACCTTATGAAATCATAAAATACATAATATTAAGTACCTATTGTAAGCATATAGGGCCTATTCGTTTGTAAACTAACCCTAAGTGAATATTGTTTTATAAGTAAAATAAGTTTGATTATTTGCAGAATCATGAACCAAACAAATACAAAAAAAGATTGTCTTAGGTATTCTTATTTCTTGTGTTTGAACTCCATTTTTTCTATGTTCTGAGTATACTTTATTAGAAGGGTCAAAATTTTTATTTAGGTATATTATAAACTAGCGGCCCGCCCCGGCTTCGCACGGGTATTAAACAAAAATTTCAGAAATTATACACAATAACACGATGGGTTTCACAGTTTTCATACGGATCCCTTACTTTTTGACTTGACTTGACTTCTTTGATATGGCAATATGTGTCTGGTTTGCCACTTTTCTGCCAGTGTCCAGTTCATGGAAATGTCTTAGTCATGGAATGGAGGCAATTTACAATAATAATATGAGCGGTAATTTTGAAAAACACCAATATGATTTTTACCACGCAAACAATAACTATTAAATTGAGAATGAAGAAAATAATAATAACTAAATTAAATTAAATTGTTACTAAGGTGACTACGTAACTAGATAAAGCAGATATTTACAATTTTATCTTATTTACATCAATAAATTTACAGAGTAGAAATGTAATTGGAGGACAAAATATTAGGGAAAGTAAACACTTCATGGACACAGGATGAGGAATATCAGAAGGGAGTAAATCATAAAGAGAATATTGAAGATTGGGACAGTTAAAAAATATGTGATCCACGTTTCCTTCATCTAACCCACATTCACATACTGAAGAATCCCTAATCCTTAGTTTAGCCAAAAAAACAGGTGTACAAGAATGACCAAGTCGTAAGCGGCAGAGAGTGGATATAGATACTTTATTCATCTTTTTAAACTTAAAAAACCAAGGAGCCTTAGGAACAATAGGTTGAAGATCGCCATAATGTTTTCCTGTAATTTTCTGGGATAAGGACCATAGATTCAACCATGACTCTTGGAGATGAACCTTAGGAAGCAAACATAAGTCGTGCGCATAAACAGAATCATGTTCCAACGAACCAATGTTAGAGGAATCCTTGGCAAGGGTATCAGCAGCTTCATTACCCGGAATTCCCGAGTGACCAGGAACCCAAGCAATCACAATATTAATTCCCATGCGACTACATTCAAAGAGGGATTCTTTGATTTTAAGAATAATAGGAAACCGAGACATAGATCGAAATGGATTAGAAATTATGGATTGTAAACAACTTTTTGAATCGGAAAGAATTAAAGAATTATTTAGTTTATGGGACTTTACAAAAAGAATTGCTTCTAGAATGGCGATAGCTTCACCAGTGAAAATAGAAGATAGAGGCGGACATTTGAAACTTAAACAAATTTGAGTAAATGGGATCCATACAGCAGAACCCACAAAACTATCAGAGGATTCTTTGGAAGCATCTGTGTATATCAAATGCCAACCAGAAAAGGAAGAATTTATTCGATCATAAAATATAGTAGAAGCATTAGGAGCATTTTTGATTATGCCAAAATCTAAAATAATGTTAGGTTGTGAAATTAAAGCTTCAAAAGAAGTGAGATATAAAGGGTATGAAGAGAACTGATTAATCGAAAATGAGAAGTTTGAAAATTTTATGAAGCTGCGTAGAAGGCAAGGGAATTTGTCGGAAGGGAGATTACTATACAGACTCTGCAGATGACTCAATTTAGCAAAAAGTTGATGATTACAATGTTGACTTATTCTGAAGAAGAATCTATCAGATAAAAACTGTCTACGAATATTTAAAGGAGGATCCACACATTCAACTTGCATTGCGTTGATAGGAGATGATTTCATGGCGCCAAGAATAATGCGAAGGCATTTTGACTGAATTTTATTTAATTTATCCAAAGCAGATTTATTGAAGAGATTCATTAGGAAAGCACCATAATCAAAATGACTTCGGATAATAGCATTGTACAGAAGTTTTTGAGAATAAGGGTGGGATCCCCACCAGACACCCGAAAGAGATCGAAGAATGTTAGCATTCTTTTCGCACTTCTGAACTATACTATCAATATGAGCTAAACCATTCATACGTGAATCTAACGTAATGCCAAGAAACTTGGCCTTATCTGATTGTGGGATGGATTCATTATCTACATGTAAAAGAACATTAGGAATAGAACGTTTTTTAGTAAAGACCACACAAGAACATTTGGAGGCCGATAAAGATAAACCATGAATACAAAGCCAGTCGTTTAGATAAGATAAAGCAGAGTTAAGTCTTCCCACTGATTGTTCAATAGAGTCATTTTTAACATATAAAGTTAGGTCATCCGCATATTGAAGAACTTCACAAAAGGACTCAACAGATTTGTCTAGATCATGAGTGTAAATGCTGTAAAGAAGAGGACTTAAAACTGAACCTTGGGGTAGACCCTTCCAAACAGTTTTCGGAGGTAAATAGCCATTAGACGATTTTACGACCACAGATCTTTCCATCAATAGACAGCTTATGAACCGAGTTAATCTCTCAGGAACGTGAAGTCTAGATAGTTTACGAATAAGGACTGAAAGTAATACATTGTCGTAAGCTGCTGCAATATCAAGGAACACAGCTATCAGGAACTGCTTTTCTTTATAAGATGAGTAAATATCTGACACGAGAATGCTCAGACTATCGGAAGTACTAACACCCTTTCTAAACCCAAATTGAGTTTTCGAAAGGATGCAGTTGTTCTCAACGAACCATTCTAATCGGTGCTTTATCAATCGTTCCATCACCTTACAAAGAACAGAAGATAAAGCAATGGGTCTTCGGCTATTAGGATCCGATGGATTTTTCCCAGGTTTTAAAATGGGGATAATAATTTGAGTTTTCCATTGATCAGGGAGAAAACCATATTCAAAAAAGGAATTTATTAATGAGAGGTATATAGTTTTGCAAGAATCAGGGGATTTGGTCAAAAATGAATAGGGGATATTGTCGATTCCAGGCGAAGAGTCTGTCAGTCCGTCTAATGCTATATTAAGTTCATTAGGAGAAAACGGTTGATCTAACCAGCTATGTGACGGAATATAGGTAGGAAGAGGAAGAATTGAATCCAAGGAGGGAACAGAAGGAGGGGCAAGCTTGTCCGAGAAGGACTCTACCCAAGAATAAGGATCATTTGATGAAGGATTGTCAATATTGCAAGCTCCTCTGAATCTTCTTATCTGTTTCCAGATAATAGATGCAGGAGTTTTAGGTGATAAAGATTCGCAAAATCCTATCCAACCATTTTTTTTCTTTTTTTTAATGGTTCTTTTGAATTTAGCCGAGAGTTTTTTATATTCAAGAAAGTTTTCTTGACACATCCTGGAAGAATAAGCAAGTTCAGCTGATTTACGATTAGAAGCGGCAGCAGAGCATTCAGCATCCCACCAAGGAGTAGAAATTCTAAAATGTTTGTTGGGTTTCTTTACAGGAATGAGTGAATCAGCACATGAGATAATAATATCAATAAAAACCGAATATGCTTGTAAAGGACAACTATCAATAAGAGAAAAAGGAAAAGAAGCTAATTTAAGATCAAGAGAGCTAGAATATATTGACCAGTCTACGTCAGAAAGCCTATATTTTAGAGAAGGGGACGGATTACAATAAGGGGAACTTTTATTTGAGAGAGAGATGACTATTGGAAAATGATCACTACCATATGTTAATGGGAGTATTTTCCAGGTCGTGTAAGGAGAAAGAGAAGGGGAGCATAGAGAAAGATCAACAGCACTTTTTGGATTTTGAGAAGGATATACTCTTCTAGTTGGAGAACCATCATTGAGAATACAAAGATTATAATCATCAAATCCTTCAAGAAGGGAGAGGCCAAAAGCATCACAGGAGTGATGACCCCACAACGTATGGTGTGCATTAAAATCACCTAAAAGTATTAAAGGGGGAGGGATAGAAGAGAAAAGAAGATATAAATCAGCTATTAGAGAAGAACTGGGTCGAGGAATATATACAGAAATAAAAGAGATGTCCAAGCACTTGACACCAACAGCGTTGATGTCAGGAGGGAGCGAGGGGAGAGAAATACGAGAAAAGGATAGTGAGCGCCTCACCAATAAGGCGCATCCAGCGTGCCCGTCAGACCTGTCATATCGAAGACAGGAATAGCCTGATACTCGAAAATGAGAATCAGGCTTTAACCATGTTTCCGAGACAGCAATGACTGACGGGCAAAATTTATTTATAAGGTGAAGAAGATCAGGATGTTTAGCACGGATGCTCTGACAGTTCCACTGAAGAACGGTCACGGGGTCCATGTTGACCAGAAATAGAAACTAATTGAGACAATTTTGCGGCAACGTTGGACGGTATATTTTGAGGGTTCGAAATAATCATATTTATTAATAATGTAAGGAGAGAGTCTAGTATACTCTCACTTTGAGGAAGAGCTTTATTGGAATTAAGACCACATCCGTTTGGAAGAGAGGAGCGGGGGTTGGAAACTATTTCTCTATGAGAAACTGTATTGTAGGATTTGCCAAGAGGAGCTCGGATACGGGAAGGGGAAATTACAGTCTTGAAATTAGACTTTTGACTCCTAGGGATAGAGGAATTTATATGATTTGATGTTACATTCTGAGAAAGGGAGGGAGAAAACAGATCTTGAGAGGGAGAGACCAGGTCCTGGGAGGGAGAGAACAACTTCTGGGCAATTTCCGAAAAAGGACGCGAAACCCTTGGAAATTGAGAAGCTGCTTCCTCATATGAGACAGCATTGGCAGACATCACAGATTTAATTGATTTTTGTCGTACTAGTTCGGGGCAATTTTTACTTGTGGCGAAATGTTTTCCTGTACAATGTAAACAAGAGGCCTCAGACTCAGAAACATCACAACTATCGCCTGAATGTTCCTGACCACAACGATAACAACGAGGTTTTGATCTGCATTGAATTTTTGTGTGTCCAAAGCGGCAACAGGAGTTGCATTGGATGGTGGGGAACTGATAAATTTCTACAGGAATTGCATTATAAAATAAAAATACCCTAGTTGGAAGAATTTGTCCTTGAAAAGTTACAACAACAGATTGAGTCGGAATCCAAGTTACCTTGCCTTCGTCTATAGTCTTTCTATTTAGTCTTCGTGCTTTAAGAATTTTTGCACCTACAGGGTTCGAAGCTGCCTCCGCAAATTCCTCCATTGATAGATCAGTAGGAACGTTCCTAATGAGACCCATACGTGTGACATTGTATGTTGGAATTACAGCCTGTAATTTGTTGGTTGAAAGAACCGGGGAGGATACAAAAGAATTAGCATCTTTGGCTGATGAAAACTCCACGCTAATTTTATTTCGGCCTACTTGTTTAACCCCACCAGAGACGATATTTTCAAATTTGTTTTTATATAAAAATTGCCCAAACTTTATTGTCCTCAATGAAGCACCCGAGGATTGGTCTGGGTCGATTCTCGAAACGTGAATCACATAAGGACCCTTATCAGAAGGTGAATATGATTGGATTGCCCCAATCACAATAGACGGATCAGTGTAGACAGTTTGCATAGACGGAACAGACAGGTCAGGTGACGCAACTTTTTTATTTGGCGTGTGTGCAAACTGTTGATTTTGATTTGTGTCAAAAATTTTCCTTTTTGCCGAATGACATTCAGTAATAGGAGGAGGAACAGGATCAGGAGGAACTGGTGCCGGCTCAGGAGCCGACACCAAATTTTCCACATCCATTTTTGTGTTGGAGATGCCAATCACTAAATATTTTAGTGACGCCCTCCCAAAGACAGATATGAAGTAGATAAAATTGCAAAAAACTACGTTATCTACTTACCAATACCTTAGAAGGATAAAAAGGCGCACATCAAAATCAATTGGTGAATTCTGAGAGAAATAAATTTGAATTTTCCCACACAAAATTCTCCAAACACAACTAGTCGTTTCCGATGACGGGCTGACAGTCCACTTGACTTCCTCCCTTACTTTTTCTAACAGCATTGGGATTTTGACATTGACTCGACACTCCATAACCTGACACTGGCCATAGAGAAAAAGCTAGCACAGTGCGCAACCTCTTTTTCTATTCTGACGCGCCATAACAGAAAGAGGTTGAATATACAGCGCACGGTTCAATTATTGAATTTTTCATGCGGATCCCTAACTTTTTTGAAAATATTATATAGCCTATGTTCATCACGGAAAATTTAGGATTCTAATGGTGAAAGAATTTTTCAAATCGGTCCAGTAGTTTCGGAGCCTATTCAATTCAAACAAACAAACATACAAACAAACAAACAATCAAATCTTTCCTCTTTATAATATTAGTATAGACAAACATTTAATTAGTTTATTTATCAGTTTTTGAAAACGAGGAGGAATTTGTGTCATAAAAATAAAGCTATTTTAGTTAGGTATTACATGAGAACTAATGTGGAAAAGCAAAATTCAATAGTTATTCAGTTTTAACTGTGTACTTATAGCCGAAAACATTGGCTATGCCATCCTCCCTACATAAAATCAATCAGTTTAACTATATCAATACATCTGCAGACAGTTATGTACAGTAAGTACTTTGGAAAATGCCAATATTGAACCCTTAGTTATAAGTACCTAAAAGATTGATGACCCAATCAATTAAAATCTATGAGCGCTTACACACACTGATCTCCGAGTAATTTGAGAAAATGGGATTCTGCAGCGGCAACTTTTTTGCCTTACTTAACCAAATTTAAAGTAGCTTATACGATAGCGCTTATATTTGTGCACTTCTTGGACCGAGCAGCGGCATTTGTGCGTCCTGTGGTTTGTGAGATATTGCAGATTTCCATATCTTCGTAACGGCTGGATGAACAAATGTTTTTTTGGTGAAGAGATGCAGAGTGAATTGTGTACTAATTGTTTTTTTTTTTATTAAATGCATGGTGTATTAGATACACGAGTTTTTCTGAACATCAAACACAGCCGCCAGCTCTTGAACTACATCATCAGACGCTCTGTTTTGGCCGATGCAAATACAAAATTTATATTTTCCACATTATCAGGACATCATAGCGCTCTAATTTTGCCTCTGATTTTTTTTCCATCCCTGTCGATTCGCGCCCGAGTAACGCCCCCCTTACGAATACAATTTTAGTCTCAAGTAGTTCGGTTGGAATAGTCCGGAACTGACCAAAACAACGGAACTTCAAAGACAATTATAATGTGATAGTTACTACTTGTTACTGGACTGGTTTCCGCAACTAGGCCACAGATGGGCCCTTTTTGCGTGGCGGGTGGGGTCTGCTAATTTAACCACCCGATATCCTCCAGGAAAGCCAGCAGCTCACTGACGCCGGTGCATGCCTGCCTAGACGTTCTCGGTCTCCCGAGGTATTGCAATCTTTGAGAAGCTACGCTATCGAAGCTAAGAAGCGCCGCCGTCTCCTCAGCATTCATGCACCCTCTGCATAGAGGGCTGTCCGTGATACACAATTTAAAGAGATGTTTATTAAGCATGAGGTGTCCTGTGATCACACCGACAATTAGCCGGAGTTTATCACGCTTCAGATTAAGGAGTTTGCGGGAGAATCTCGGGTTTAAAACCGGGAAGGCCTCCTTGACTGTCTACAATCCGTAATACTTGCCCAGTACTCTTGATGTTGTTTAGCTGTATGTTGACGGATCCATGAGCGGACTTGGCTAAATGGTACGGGAATTATTGGCTCGGGTCCTGTTGGTTGCCACTCTGAGCCTCTCCTCGCCAGTGCATCAGCTTCGTCATTACCTCTGGATCCGCTATGTCCTTTGATCCATTGCAGTGTGACTCTATTGGACTTACTTACCTGTTCCAGCAGGTGGTGGCACTGTATGGTAAGTCCTGAGTTGTGTTCTCTCTTGTTCAGGGCCTGTAGTACCGCGGCGCTGTCCGAGAGGATCCTGATGTTTTGATCAGTGATCTTCCTTCGCAGCACTGCATTCATAGCCTGGATAATACCTACACATTCCGCCTGGAAGATGGAGTTGTGGGCTAGCAACTGTGATAGTTCTGACCTAGCAACATCAATGTCCACTATTTAAGTATCCTCTATCATCATTATTATAGCACAGAGCTTTGAGCTAAATTTTATGTTAATAATAGGTTGTTAAAACGAAACGACAGTTTAGCATATGAAATATGAATTTATTTGTGAAAGGCACAACCCTATCCATAAAGGCACCTCCAAACAGATATTTTACTAATGCAACAATATTGTAAACAATCCTTTTAGCGTCTATAAATTTAATTTGAAAGCATGAATTTTTATTTACAATACAATTTGTCATGTCAGACTTGCAACAACAGCTTAAAATTGGATCCATTATTGACTTGTACTACAAAAATATTATGCTAACTCGTTAATATGAGAGTAATGTAGAAAAATATATTATCATAATTTGTTCGTTGTTTTATATTTCGATGTCGGACAACACGTAGTCAGTGGCGCTCTTGTACGCGAGGATTCTCTCTTTGATCACCTTCAATTTGTCGATGTATTGCTTGTGAATCTTAGTATTGGTCCTTTTGTAGCGGAGGGCCGTTATCATTTTATCAACAGTGTAGTGAAGCCACAATATGTTCGTGTAAGGCTCGAAGTTCTTCCAGTCATTTCTGTAACAAAACAAGGTTACATTAAAATAATATTGACGCAAAAAGTATAAGTGAAATTCTCAATCTAATGCATGATATGAATTTATGTATCCAGGCCAGAATTGTTATTATAGTGCGATTGGGACGGCGGTGGTGACAAGAGAAATAAATAATACAAGAAGTGACTGTAGGCCCGCTTGCTGGCCTGAGCACTCAATAATTTATTTGCCTTTTTTATCTACGCCTTTTGGGGGTTTATTAGTCAGCTTGTTCTAATCAACATTTTTATGCCATGGTTTCTTACAAATCAGCTAAACCCACGCGCGCGCGGATTAACGCTGGTTTCAGTTTGGTTGTTTCAAAAACGCTCTTAATAACAAATGTATGACAAGATAAAAAAATTCGTAGCAACGAAAGTTCTAATACCCAATTAACGTAGAGTATTTGGCTTCTCTATATTTGGCCATGTGGTGCCGGCATAGAATTTCACGACTCCCACTCTTCCCGTGGATGTCGTAAGAGGCGACTAAGGGAAACACACCGGGGGGCGGGCAGCAGCGCCCTCTGCAGAACAACTCCACCGAACTGCGATCCCCAACCCGCATGCCCAGCGTGGGGATTATGGGCAATAACCCCCAGATGAAATAACGCCACCTATGGCGCGCATTAGGGGAGGCCTATGTCCAGCAGTGGACTTATATAGGCTGATGTTATTGTTTGTTTGTTTGTAGAGTATTTATAGTAATTTAAGGCTCCGGCGACGACGAATGAGTTTCCCATATAAACGTAGTAGCAAAAAGATTTGTAATTTGAGCATATTTTCACCATGATCTGATATTATTTTATTTGTAATAAAACAGTATTTAACCGGGGTCTTTCCACAATTTAAATCTGAAATGAAATTAAACCTAATCGATTTTTACATCAAAAACTAAATGTATTCTTAGTATTTTAAAAAGTATTTTAAAAAAGCTTGTGACAGGAACACAATTATAACCCATTTCACATGTATTTTACGCAATAAATAATTCAATTCAATTCATTTATTTCGGTTTTACACCATAAATTGTTAGTAAACCTACCTATGTACTATGTTAGTAAATTACAAATTTCTTTAAAATATATAATCATAATCATAATAATTGAACCTACATTAAATTTAGAATACTTAAATTAAGATGAATTATAATTGCAAATTTAATTTAATTAATACAAAATTGAAATTCTAATAATGTTATTTAGTCAAAATAAATACAGAGTACTTAACCTACTTTAATCATAATATAATAAAATTCTAATATTATTTTGCACAACGCATGGAGTTACAGGGCAACACATGCGTCTGGGTCCAATGTCTGAGGATGGGGCCATCCATCTGCTCAGCCACCGTGACCAGGAAGCTGTTGGGGCTGGCACGCACCCGCCGCATCAGGGAGGCGACACGCTTGCGCATTATAGCGTGGAAGTCATCCACCCGCGCCTCCGCGAACATACCTGATGCGCTGCAGTAGCGCGGCAGCCCCAACAGCATCCGGAACGCGTTATTGTATTGTACTCGGAGGGCATTGTACGCCGCTCGAGTACCGTTGATCCACAGGCTGCAGGTGTAAAACGATTGGCAGAAGGCCCTGAACAATGTTACTTTCACTTTTTCGGAGCATTTAGCAAATCTGCGGATCAACATGTTACTCCTCACCGCCAGCGCCCTCCTTTCCCTTTCCATATCCATGTCATCTTTGAGGGTCTCGGTAACCCAGTGCCCCAGGTACTTAAAGTGCGACACTTGTTTGAGTGCGATGCCATCCAGTGAGATTGGTGGCACTTGTGGATAGAACTTACTTCCCGCTTTGAATACCAAGAGCTCACTCTTCGTAGAATTGTACCTGAGGCCATGTGCCACCGCATACCGCTCACATATGCCTACCAGCTTCCGGAGGGCGCTGATCGATGGGCTCAGTAACGCCATGTCATCGGCATAGCTAATGTTGTTTACCATTTTTCCATCAACGGAGCATCCCACCATGGCGCCACTGAGCTCACCGATCAGCCGATCGACGTACAGGCAGAAAAGCCGTGCTGAGCTCAACCCTCCCTGCCTCACACCGCATTCCAACCTATACGGCTCGGATAGCGAGTCTGCCCACCTGACAACATTGTTCTGATGACCGTACCAGTATTTGAACAATTCAATGAGTTCAGCGGGCATTGTTGTGTCTTCTGAGAGCTTCTTCCACAGGACCCTATAGGAAACCATATCAAAGGCTTTTGATAAGTCAAGGAAGCACGCGTACACAGGCGTCTTCCTATCCGTGTAGTACCGGACTGTATGCTTGAGACACAGGACTGCCATTTCTGTAGAGAGCCCTGATCGGAACCCGAACTGAGCGTCATGAAGTACAAGATGTTTCTGTAGCTGTTTGTCAAGCAAACAATCCAGCACCTTAGCTATAGTAGTAGCCAATGATATGGGCCTATAGTTACCTATGTCCGACACGTCTCCAGTCCGATTCTTAACTACTGGCACGACCACGGTTTTCATCATATCGTCAGGCAGGTAGGCATGTCCAACACACAGCGAGAACAGCATGGCCAGCACGCCAGGCAGATGTACCCCGGTAAATCGCAGGTGCTCAATACTAATGGAGTCATGGCCCGGTGACTTGCCCCTCTTCATAAATAATACTTTACTTTACCATTCTAATAACCAAACCATGGTGAAAATATTCTCATTTTTGGTACTAAGTTATTATGTGAACTCTACGTCGCAGCCGTAGATTAAAAAAAAAATTGTATCACTGGTGTAAGAAAACTGATCAGCGCCTAGCCAGATAAAGTACTAGCAGTACAGCGACATTGACGTGTGACTCACCCCAACTTGTCTCTCATGAGTCGGTACACCTCGAACTGGTAGTCACCGACCGCGTCGAACAGCTGCTCATCGGCCGCGAGGTCGTTGTAGAGCGCCGCGCGGTCCTGTGCCAGCGGCAGCGAGACGCGGGACAGCGAGTAGTCGATTATAGTGGCGGCTACTCCGCAGCGCGGCACGCGGTACGTGCGACCGTTCAGGACGAATGTTGCTACCTGGAACGGATAGATGGCGTTTATTCATAAAAAGTTTTAATATTTTTATGGTGGCCTAAATAAGGTTATATTATGGTCTTTAATAAGTCCTGAATAAGGTTGTTCTAGACACTGTTCTCTATCATTATTATGATCTAAAAACACGCTAAATGCCTATGACATTAAGCGTGACTGTCTTGTTTTTGTGAGGGTAATTGTCTTAGGAAATTTATAGATACTTTTTTATGCTACATCGTTAGCCTATTTCAATCCACTGCTGGACATAGGCCTTCCCTAATGAGCGCCATAGATTGTTATCATTTGGGGGTTATTGCCCCTTTTCATACTAATCTAGGATTATTCTAAGATCGACTTTCCGACACTTCTTCTCTAAAATATTATATGGGTTGGGTTTTATTTCCAGTTTGCTGTACGTTGTACTTATATACCGATATCTACGTACTTTACTATGTTTGGTTTTACATTTGTGATGTTTATGTTCAGAGCGAAATATTGTATCATGTCTATTGTTCTATAAGTAGGTACTAAAATTCTAATTTTAGTTTATAGAAACTACTTTTCCTCTAGTTTCTAAAATCGTGAAAGGGAATCCTATTGTGCGAAGTGGAATAGAAAAGCTAATGTAAATAACCTTCTGCTCAGTTGGTGCTATTAGAACGTTCCCCCAGTGTAAATCGCGATGCTCGAATTGAAAAGACTCTTCACCCACGGCAAGCCCGAAGGCAATCTGAAAAATAATAAAAAATTATAAACAAAAAGATAATACAACAATTTTTATTATTAATGTTACAAATACCTTGGCTAATATGAGCTTGTTAACATACAATTATAAACATAAGCCAATGCATAGAAACCAATCTAAAATGACGGCTTGTACTTGTGTTGACAGATAGTACAGAATATAATATTACTTTACTGCACCATCAATACAGTTAAACAGTTACAATTTTACACGATCTTAATAGGTTAGTACAGTTAGCATATAAAATTTCAGGTCAAACAGATTTGACTAATTATAAGTAATAAAAACAAGACTTGGACACATTAAGACACAAAATATACCTCAAGCAACTTCAGTAACATGTTTGGAAGATTTCCTGATACTATGCGACTACTAATATTATAAATGTGAAAGTTTATGACGATGAACGGATGGAGGAAGATGTTTGTTTTATCAAGACAGCGTGAAAGCTAATCCAAATTTTGTTTTATATGCTTATGTACAAGCTCACCTATGAATTTTTTTTATTTTCTTTCTTTTCGCTGAGTATATACGGCACTAGTGTGCAATCAAGAGAATATGATAAGCACGGCATTTCAGTGTTTCATTGAACCAGTCATTAAAGCTTTCTATTCGCGGGTTCGCTTTTACGTTTATAATAACTAATGCATATGAGCAATTTACGTTTATAATAACAACTCTTTATAATAATATTTACTACTAAACTACTTTATCACTATTTATAATAACTCGAGTACTTACGTAAAAATAAATAATTAAGTTATTTGACTGAACATAAAAATAGACTTGAGCAAATAATCAGACTATAGAATATTTCGCTTGAATTAATACTAATACAAAAAATAAACAGACAAATTATCACGCTTAAGTGTATGCAAATAATGAGACTAAAGAAATTTATCTTGAAATAAAACTAAAACAAAAAAAAAGTTGTAAAAACAAAATAAACTAAACGCTTTAGTGTATTCAATCAGAGCTAAGCTGTGTAGCTAAACAGTGGAATGTGCCATTCTACGTACAATGTTCAATAGACTAGCTCGATTTATACTGGCAGCTCACAGCCTGTGTTTGTACGTTGAATAAATCAAGATTTGATCATTGTTTAGTTAATTATAGATATTACCAGCGTCCAAACAACCGGCTGTTAGCTACGCAGCTTAGCTCTGCTGAAAATCAACTTGAATAAAGCTGTGAACATAGATAAATTCTGAATAATTCTATGTTATAGAAAGCCTCCTATCCCATCAGCACGTTAATAAATTGCTATATTATTGACCACTAGCGGTCCGCCCCGGCTCAGCACGGGTATTTTAACAAAAAAATATTTTTCACGCGCATCCCTAACTTTTCTGAAAATATTCTATGACCTATGTTCATCAGGGAAAATTTAGGATTCTATTTGTAAAACATTTTTTCAAATCGGTCCAATACTTTCTGAGCCTGTTCAATTAAAACAAACAAACAATCAAATCTTACCTCTCTATAACATTAGTATAGACTAGCTAATAATAAAAATAACATGCAAAATAAATAATAAAACTTCACACGTCACACATCGAAAGCGTAGAGCTAGCCGCGCGCAGAGAGTAAGTGAAAATCTAGTCAAGATTACAAATCACTTGACACTAGAGATTCACCCACCGTCCGAGCAGGCGTCATGCAGTCGCTGGAAATGCACACAACAATAAAATGCAAAAAAACAAAGTTAAAAAAATAATAAATATGTATTGCAAAACGAGAAATCGTTTTTCTACCTTGTACATATAAAAAAAAATATTATTTATTGCAAAACGAGAAATATTTGTATCATTTTTACCTTGTACATATAGCGGTTTCTAATAAAATCTTCTGTGACAAGACATTTAGACAGCCCGAAAGATTGTAACTGTCGCAATGCATATTTATCAATTTATCATTTAATTGCAAATTTTGGGTAATTGTTAGATACCGTATGTAACAAACAAGATTAATAAAACTAATATATCATTTGGCTGTCTCAATTTAATTACTGGTACTCATAGGCTTACCAGAAGACTTTGTTAGAAACAGATATAAGGAAAGTAAAGGTATAAGAAAGTCAATATTTCTCGTTTTGCTATAATAAAAATCAAGGTCACAAAAAACAAATGTAAAACAAACAAAAAACAAGCATCACAAAAATATGGTTTAGCAAAAAGTTTATAATTTCTAGGGTAGGTACATTGTATAAGTAAAAACTATTCTACCTAATGCTCATGTCTATCTATATTCAGTCACATAATTTAACCTTGGATATTGAGCTGTTAAATTCTAATAAATTTATATTCTTTGGCGATCATGAACCTATACCAGAGAATATAATCAAATAAATAATCCTGAACAATTCACACAGAATTATCTTGCCCGAAGCTAAATATAATACATCTTTCTTTACTCTCCAGCAATTATTGGATTTGCGAGCTTACAAATGGCCTGCCCAATGCCAACTGCCACTTCAACTTCATAGATCTCCATTGTGAATATAAAGCATGTTCCGACGTGGGAAGCATGATATTCATAGCAAGCCCCCTATTGTGACAGGGAAGGTAAGTTCAGCAATAAACATATGTGTGATTTATGAAGACTGCCACAGCTAATTCTGAGAGCCACATAATAGGCTAGATGATGCCGGGTGGATTGCCTAGTTGCATTTAATTCTGTGAACCATACAAGGGGTCGACGCCCAATAGGGCAGGTAGGTTTAACAAGGGACTGTTATACCAACGACTTGGTTTAACACGGGACGCTAAACCAACGAGTAGGTTTAACAAGGGACTGTTATACCAACGACTTGGTTTAACACGGGACGCTAAACCAACGAGTAGGTTTAACACGGGACTGCTAGACCAACGAGTCGGCTTAACACGTGACTGATACTAGACCAACGAGTCGATTTAACACGGGACTGCTAGACCAACAACTAGGTTTAACAAGGGACTGTTAGACCAACGACTTGGTTTTACACGGGACGCTAAACCAACGGGTAGGTTTAACACGGGACTGCTAGACCAACGAGTCGGCTTAACACGTGACTGATACTAGACCAACAAGTCGGTTTAACACGGGACTGTTAGACCTACGACTTGGTTTAACACGGGACTGCTAGACCAACGAGTCGGCTTAACACGTGACTGATACTAGACCAACGAGTCGATTTAACACGGGGCTGATTAACAACGAGTCTGATTAACAAAAAGAGTCGGTTTAACACGGGGCTGATTAACAACGAGTCTGATTAACAAAAAGAGTCGGTTTAACACGGGGCTAATTAACAACGAGTCTGATTAACAAAAAGAGTAGGTTTATCACGGGACTTATTAACAACGAGTCGGTTTAACACGGGCTAGACCAACAAGACAGTAATAACATAGTACATACCTGTTGGAACAGCGCATGCGCCTGCTGTGCGTTATTGAAGGTGTAGCTCTCGAGGTCCTGGCCGGCATTGGCGAGCTCCAGCACTATATACTGCTGGTCGCGCGGCAGGCTCGCGGGGTTGTCGTTCTCGGAGCCGCGGCACTCGTCGTACAGCTCCCACAGATCCAGCAGCCGGGACGGGTACGGACCCTGCACGCAGCGGACGGCTAACACCTGGAAAACGAATACGTTATTGGTTACTGTGTTGTTTGTGAGACTGAGGTCTGCGGCGGCAGATTTGGCCGAGGATCTTCACATCACCAGCCTATAACAGTCCACTGCTGGACATAGGCCTCCCCTAATGAGCGCCATAGACGGCGTTACCATTTGAGGGTTATTGCCCATAATCCCCACGCTGGGCATGCGGGTTGGGGATCGCAGTTCGGTGGAGTTATTCTACAGAGGGCGCTGCTGCCCGCCCCTTGGTGTGTTTCCCTTAGTCGCCTCTTACGACACCCACGGGAAGAGTTGGGTGGTGAAATTCTATGCCGGCTCCACACGGCTAGAATTTCGAGGTTCTTAAGAGGCGCAAATAATGCAGGTCTCGACAGAGCCTACAAATTTGCTCCCCGTGGAGTCGAGACCCTGGGTCCGTGGGGTACCGAGGCTCTCCGGGTCTTCAAAAAATTATCTGAGCGTCTGGTCGAAGCGACGTGTGACCCGAGAGCTGGTCAATATCTGGCGCAGCGCATCAGCATTGCCATACATAGAAGTTGAGCTACCTGTAGTTTGTTCGCAACAGTCTGCAGTTAGCTCAATTGTGTTAATTGTAAATACTAGTTTTTATTTAGTCACATAATTGTAATTTACACGTAAGTGTTTATTCAATAATTAAAGCTATGGGCAAACCGTCAAGTCGTTAATGCTTGCACAGACTTACTGCTTGTTTGAAACTTGTTTCAGTAGGTAAATATGATCTTGAATAAAATATCACATTTTGATCCACCAAATACAAAACTACAATAACGTAGAATTCGTCGGAATAAGAATCATCGTTTAATTACCTCCCCTCAACGTGTCTCGAGTAGAATTAACGCTGGCATAAAGTTTTGAGTAGTTAGATAGACTAGCTAGACCATAAAGCGACTTATATGATTTGCAAAAGTGGATAGTATATTATCTATCAGCAGGCGGCGGCGTTATCTTAAAGACCTCAGTGCAATATCAAATGATTCACGTATGTTCAACTATAGTTATCTAGATTTCATTTCCTCATCAAATCTATCATCAGATTAATCAGTTACCGTTACGTAACTCATAAATATGAATGATAACATCACGAACAAATCGATTGAAATAACCTTCAGATTATGATGTTCTCATAAATACAAACACCGCATTCATTTGCGCTTATCAGCCCAAGGCTTCGAATGAAAGAGTCGAAGATTCTAGAACAAAAAGTACATTATTGAGGTCGTATCTGTAATTGGTGTAAGTACGAATCGCTAACATCCAGACAAAGATATTGCTGTCGTGGACGATAAACGGGTCATTGCTGATCTGACAGTCAGTACGGCCCGGGCATAGAATAATAGGTAGGTAGTCTGGCCTATTTAGGTTATCAACAAAATTGAGCCACACGCGACGTCTACACGTTTATGATTCATTCAGCATTTCGAAACGTGATCGAATTACTCGCTTATGATGACTAATGGTAATTTATACGACTTTTACGAATATCGATTTAAAGAATATGATAAATTATGTGACTGATTGCATTCTTAAAAACATAATTTACAGCACCACTGATAAAATCACAGAAGTGTTAATTTTGCCGTGGTTATTGCGGCGTAAGAGGATCCATCCTATTCAACCAGTGAATTTTATCTAAGAGCATCTCAAAACAGTTTTCAAAATTCCTACAGGTATCAATCAAACTTTGAAATATGTAGAAAAAATATTTTATATAATTATTTACAGAGTTTTGTGTATAGTAGAAGATGATCTAACCCCAGACGTAAGAAATCTGGGCAAGCGTGTTGTTATAACAACAAGATTAAAAATTATCTGGGGTCAAAGTGCCACAAACAATGGGGGACATTTTTATCTAGTTATTAAACAAAGTAGGATAATGTCCGTGTATAGAGACCTTCGCGTGCCGTTCGGATGACAGATCACCTTTGTGCATACATATTTTGTTTGTTGTATTATAATATGTGTTAATTAACTGCTTATTTAATTTATTTTATGAGTGGCAAACAAGCATACGGCCCGCAGCATATAGACGCCTGTAAAATTCGGGACACGCGTGTTGCCGTCCCTTTAAATGTTTTAGAAGACCCTTTTGAAAAACCGAATGCCGTAGTCCTGACCTGAGTAAAACCTCGGCAGGCATATCATTCCACATACTGACTGTTCGCGGGAGAAAGTTCCTCATGATGTGGTTTATTTTTTATATGACTGGATAATGAAAGTACTATATGTGTACCTACAATAAATTATAGAAAAGCTTAGGTACTTAGAAACCGGAAAATATTCTGAAATGTATTCTACAATAGCTTTTGCACCTTTTTTTAATATTCGGTGGGTAGTGTAGTGCGGTTTTTGAGTTTTATGGAGGCATCTAGATTCTTGCAAGTCATAACAAGCATTCCTTAGTAAAAATCTATAAGGTTTCACTTTTTTTTCTGAGTATTTTCTATTCTAAACTTGTAACAATAAATAGTTCAAAAGTCCCTGAAGGAACTCACAAACCATTGTTATAACTCAGGTAGGAGACCCGAAATTAAGGAATGCGTAAAGGCATTCCAAAATCTCGGACTTCTCTTTTTTACACGGTTGGTTTTTATTCCAAAATGTTTGAAGACAAAAAATATGCGCTATGTCCGTCAAATTCTGGATTTCTAAAGATTTTACTGACGTCAAAGAAATTAATGAAGTTAGGTATACCTTTCGGAGAAAACCTGCAATAAGTAGGGTAGGTATTGGCAAGTAGGTATACAGTGAAACGTGTGTGGCCTTTGCATTCATTAGCTTACACCGTCTCCATATAGTTTCATAGCGGATTTAATTTGATCCCACTTAGCGTCCTATATCTCGTTGCCATCTCATGATAAGCTCCAGTAGCGGTCCATTGTTATGGAAACTGAACATGAGTTCTGCGATCTCTTATTTTGTTCGAGTCAGAACATAGATCACTTTAGAAAAACAAAACAGGACGATGATGAATGCATACTCTTAAAAACTAGGAAGAGGTCCGTTTATAAATACGATTTTTATTTGTTTTTTTTTCTGTTTTTGTAATTTCCTTTGTTATTCAACTAATTAACCATCACGGATAACCAATTTTATCAACATAGCTCAAAGAATTAGAAGCCCATGTCCAGCAGTGGACTTACATGGGCTGATGATGAATAATAAGCCTATGTAGACATGGCTTCTCGCTCTTTTAAAGTGATCAAAACCAATAAAACGAAAGTCAGAAGAACATTACAATATTTCACACTAGAGTTAGCAGTTTCATTCATTTATATTTACTTTGGATTTGTGTCAGTATCACACGCCCTTCAAGATGTAAATGCGTTTATTTGCAATAAGATAAAGTAAAGACCTCACCGATGACGCTTCCTGAAGCAAGTCTTATTTGGACATGATTTACCTTGCCGACACCATGTCAAGTAATTTATGAGTATTTGAAATACGCACGAGACTTGTTATAAAAACCGGTTGACTATATGCAAGGAAGTACTATTAGCTAGGTAACTCATTAATTCTAGAAGCGCATTGTAAGTACGTACCTATGCAGTAAGCTGGTTTGCAGTCTCTAGCTGCGAGCAAAATACGAATGTACTGCGCAATTATCCTACTAATCATTCAACGTACAGTGTAGGGGGCAAAGAACTTTCGTCTAAATTGCGCGTCCAGTTATTACAATGATAAACATTGTACACATATTGCGGCAGGCAGAACGGAACGATAAAAGACAAAGCGTTCAAAGGGCAGAACGCCAGATTTACTTTCAACAGAAAGCATTATCGGTTTGTGCTAGTTTCCCAGACTTTCAGAGGTCATTTTGAAGTGAGGCGGAACTTCGCAGTTGATAATTTATTAAAGCCAGCTGCTCGGGTTTTGGCAGATTTCCTAATGTCGACATTAGAGATCGAACTGGCTCCGATCGCAGATAGATATTTAACAACTTTACGTATTCGTTACAAGGCATGACGCAACGACATGCGACGTGACAATTTCATGTTCTTTCAATTCGTTCGTGCCATATTCGATAGAATGTTAACTGATTAGATGACTGCAAAAGAACAAAAAGCTCTGAACATTAGCGAAATAATGTAATTATGTCACCATAAAACCATTAGTCAGCAAACCTCATTAGAGCGATTTCACTAAACCTGAATAAAACAAAACATTATTCATCGTTACCGTAATGCAACATGAATCATTATTTCAGATTTCTGTGCCCATACAATTGGTATGGCTTTGTGAATCACTAATGAATGCTGATTGGGAGTTTTATGTAACTCGTATTGTTTCAATTGAAACATAAGTGGGAGGACAAAGGGAATATTAATATTATATGCTTTTTACGCAGTTACTTTCACAGATCTCCTAATTACCATAGGTCATACATTCTTCAGGAAATAATATGGAAACATAAAAGAACATTGCCATTAAGACACCCTTTAAGCCTGACCTCTCGTTGGTGGTGTTACCGCACACACTTGTACACTTTAATATGTCCTACATATGGATTGTCTCAGCCGATACTGGCCGTCATAGTCGAAACTCCGATAGAACATCAAGACACTATTTGATAGATTGTTCGAGAGTGCTTGTTGTATTGCATTACCTACAAAATACCTTTCGTTTACTCAGCTGGTAAAACCATCACATTATACCAAATTAGTATCAACACTTCTGTACCAAGAAGGTGCAAGAACATTACGAGATTGGTCTGAAACGACAAATGCATTCTAGTATTGTTTGCATGTACAAAACAGTGTTCTTTGTTAAAACGAGGTAACTACGAAATGTGCAGTGCACGCATTGTCTCCGGCCAATTAACCCATAACTGAAGGATCACGCTAATTAGTGTTCCGCTTAACGGAATTCCTGCGATTCTTCAAAAGGCTATTTTAAGTGGATTATAAACCGGGAAGCAAAACGACGACTGAAATTTGTGGCACACTCAGGGCCGATTTCTACGTTGCAGCATTGAATTTATGTCTGTTTTAATGGATTTTATGGATAGCGCGCATCCGTACTCACTGAACTGAAAAGGCTGACTGAAGTCAGTGACAGAAATACTGTACCTAAAATAGTTAAATTCCAATAGTTCACATTTAGGATCATTATCCTCCTCACGAAGACTAGACAGGTGCCCGCCCGCGCACCTGTCTAGTCGAGAGGCATATTATATTGCACAAGTGTGCGCGCAAACAGGTGCACGCTCTATTCCCTTATTCTTGGCAGACTGAAACGACCGGGGACAGGTTAGGCGCAGGACCAACAGCTTATCGAGAAATAGTCGCAGTATTTCGGAGTCAGTTCGCATTATTGATTAATTGTTTCTCGTTGGGCGGATTTTATAGTTTGTCTGTTATGAATAAAATTATAGTGCCCGAAGTTTATGGTTAGCAAGCATTCGTGCTTATTGAACTGAAAAGTCTGACACGAATAATCAGTGACACGAGAACTGTACGTAGAATGATGTCATTTGTTACTTGTACGTCACTTATTGTTGAGTATCGACTTGTAATCGAGGTAAAGTCTGATTGGGGTTTTTCAAAATTTACCGCCCATATTATTGTTGCAACATTGAAAAAATATATGCAGATATTTATACAATTGTCCCGAGGTGGGAATCGCCCCCGCAACCTCCTGTGTCGCAGGCGGACCTTCGCCCACCGCGCCACAGACACTTTAGAAACGCATCCCTCCATGTGTAATTTCTTTCATTAAAGCCAAAATGTTTCATTCTAAGATGATGCCTTACATCTTTATTAACATAGTAATTTATAATTGAATAGGTACTCAAATTAGAACTAGCATTTACAATTAAAACTTATGAACTAACTGCAAACTATCTACAAGTAGCTCAATTGATCATAGATATAACAAAAACTAGGAAGTACATACCTCATTGAAGACATCAGTTGCGTTATCAACGGGAGGAAGATCAAGCGATGCAACGTCCTTTCCCTCATCAAAGTAACGGTCGATTTCGGCTATGGGAGCGCGCAGTGCGCTCAATTCCCTGTAAAACAACAATTCATTATTAAAACATCGTTTACATTACACAACATTAGACTATTAAAATAATAATAGTTGTTTTATGTTCTCGTTATTATTATTTTTCGTAGAACTATAAACTATGTATGTGTAATGGGGAAAACACTGCTTCTGTAACAGTACATTTCCCTCTGTACTTTGTGGTTCTATAAGTAAAAAAAATCATTATCTTTTTAATCGGGATTAAATATTGAAATTGCTTTGCTCCACGAAGTTGTCGTAGTCGACTCAAACTTCCCGTGGATGTTGTAAGGCCAACTCTGGTATGGTACGGAAACCTACCAGAGGAAGACACCAGCTTCTTTCTGTGTACTTTAACACCTCCGAACCATCAATCCGCCTGTCAAGCGTCAGGCAAGCATAATCACCAGATTATGGCTAAGCACCCCCTTATTGCAATCCTGCAGTGGGCTTACGATGATGTTGAAATTTAGATATTTATTATAGATGGCAACACATTTATTGAGGAACGTAAACTTGCTGATGCGCAATGTAAGCGCAGATTTTATTATGCCTATCGTAGTATTTCATAGTGTTTTACTGGTAATTTTGCAAAATTACAACAGAAACGCTGGATAGTGTCAATTATGTGACATTACAAGTAATAAGATAATAAATACCCTGCCAACGTTAAATCCCTTATAATATGTATATACTTATGTCCTTGAAAATATAAGGAAAAAAACGAAATGCTTATACCTATGTATTTCCTTGAAAATATCCCAATAAAAGTTTTCTTTTGCTCTTCCAAAAAAACACGATGCGCGCACGTCTATTTTAGTTCTATTTATGCATCTTCACCTTGAATGTAGCCGCGTATTCGTAAGTCATTGGTCTCTACGCGTCATTGAGGAGACGTTTCAAGAGTTAGAGCAATGGCCTAGTCCATTGGCCTAAGGGCAACGGACGGGCCCGAAAGGTTGCCGCCGTTGCCGTTCCTACCCCGGGATCGGGTAATAATGCCAGACCCCACGTCACTTATAATTTAAATGCCGTTTAAGCACTCACTACTAAATGACAAGTTATTTTCAGAATCAGCTAGCTAGCTCACCAATTAGCTAATTGGTGACGAGAGCCCTATAAAAGTGTCGTGTACTTTTTAGGTAAAAAAACAATTTTTAATTTAATGGATGTTGGTTTCATCTTTATGCAAAGACTGAAGGATTGGGCTGAAGATATTGCATAGATATAAGTGTAGGAATAATACATAACGCCTTCTTTAATATTAGTACCCATGGGTAGAAATTCCATTTATGCCAACACGTGCGAATCCGTGGGCAGAAAGCAGTTTCTATTAAAAGTATTAATTACAAAAACTATCACAATACATATACATTATATTTTTACCATAAAGAACTTGTGATGTTGGTCTTGGTACTCAAAACAACTGGTTATTTATAATTTATGAGCGCCAAAAGAGTTCTTAAACAACTACTTATTTTTTATTTAGTTTAAACACCTATGTATTTAAAATAATATTATTCAATTCAGTATACCTATTATATGTAAATCAAAATAAGATATTCTAAAGTTCATCTATGATATAACGTCTCTGTAAAAATAAAGCTACATGATTTCAATTACTTTTAATAGAAACTTTTACGCTTGAGAAGAACTATTTTCTTGTACTCTATTAGATTTACAGCAGCCTTTCCACAGACGTTAAGACAATAGAAACAGCATTGCACCAACATTTTATCAGACGTTATCATCATTCATTTCATTACACCCGCAATATTTATATAGAATACACGTTCAGTAAGATAAATGAGACGGGAGAGTAAATTATATTTTATCGTTTCTGTATGCGATACGCAAAATGCCAATTGATATACGATAAGACACGAGTTAATCACATGGTTCAGTAACCTTCCATTGACTAGGGGCGTCCTGGCGTCCTACACTACGTTGGTAGTACGTGTCCTCTAAACTAAGGGTACAATTCTCGCTTAATAGTGCATTGTAGCCTGCTCTAAAAATCCTTGAAAGCCAACTCCTTGAAGTATCAAGGTGAGCTTTAAAGGATGACTCTTATTATAATACTTTCATCCTGATGTGCTCAGCTGATTTATTCCATATTCGTCCCTAGGAAGTTCGGCCCACTTCAAAAAATCTCCTTTCGTCTCACTTTCTATGCCATATTCGGCTGCCGCGGACCTTTCTTAGATAACAGTTCGTAGCCGCTGAGCTGCGACCTTGGGCCAGATTCGACTAAATTTGGACACCCCCTGTGTCATAAATTATTTTACTCGGAAAGGATGTTTACGGTGTATTTACGTGCTAAACCTCTCATGTATAGAATCCGCTCCGTAGCAACTGGAAAGATTCGCAACTGGACGGTTTCTCAGCTGGACGGATTCTCATCTGGACAGATTAGCAGCCGGACAGAGTACAGTCGTCAATATTTTTAAAACTAACTTTAACTAGGTTTTTATTTAATCACTAGTTCTGTTTTCAAACAATCTGAAAATAATGGAATTATCACTATTTCCACATAATTTTAGGCACATGTGATTTTTTTTGGGTCTTTAGTTGTTTCGCAGATTGCATTTATTTCCTTTCACAGCACAACGTAGGTGTAGGGACCCGCGTTAAATTGTCTAAGAGGTACCCTATAAAGCGAACAGTCCTTACAATGTTATAAGAATAAAATAGGACGGTGGATTGATGTGTGTGTGGTGTGATTGATGCCCTTTCTTAATGCTATAGTTACATGAAAGAATATCTCCCACCGTCCTCAAAATTTATCTAAAGCGCATCTAATATACTTACTTGACGAAAACTTGGTACTTAAAGACATACCTACATGTACCTACTATACATCTAGATATTTCCTGTAATTTTTTATAAATTCTGTCATATATGTATATTTTGACATTTGCGCTCTTTTTGACCGTTGCTGTCACTTTGGACAGTAGCTGTCAGTTTTGACATAAGCAGTGACTCGCACTGTCACTTAAACCATCCCGATCTACCTTCAGGTAAAGCTAACTTTACTTGTGTTAGGCTAAGGTTTTGTATCAGTAGTTCCTACAAAAAAGTTAAGACTCTGAAGCCCGAACAGTCTGCCTTTGTGTTTAAATAGGATGCAAATAAATTAACACTACATGCTATTAATTATGTCACGGACTGTACACGTTCTGTCCAGTTGCTAAGCCGTCCAGCTGAGAATCCGTCCAGTTGAGAATCCGTCCAGCTGCGAATTCGTCCAGTTGCTACGGAGCGATAGAATCCGCACGAAAAAGATCTAGATATAAGACAGGGTATTTTTTATTTTCGTGTCACTGAAGCCACGATGAGGCTATTGAGATCGACTTTGCCACGCCCTTGAAACTGCGGCGTTCATAGTTCGCCGCTAGCCCTAAAACCTAGCTGCTAGTTACTGTAGGATTTACATTGGAGTTTCACTTTGATGTCCACACTTGGCGTTCAAAGTTCGCCGCTAGCCCTAAAACCTAGCTGATTAACTACTGTAGGATTAACTCTGGATTTTCTCTTTGAGATAAGGTTAGTTGTACTTACATAGCAATCACAATTTCCGAAATGACCTCGTGGAAGTCCTTTTGGGTCTCTCCGTTGACCTTGACGCTGCCGGCGATGGGCACTATCTTCATAACACGCGCCCTTCCATCACAACCACGCCACAGAAACACTTCACCGTACACGCCTTCGCCAATCTTGTGGCAGTTCTTTAGGACTCTAGGGATAGATAAAAGTTAATATTAGTTCAGGTATGTTAGCGGATCGTAAGTCAAGTGGAAATGGACAGAAAGCAACTGGATCCTTTGGTCCAGACGTTCAAAGCGTCACTCATGATGGTCTGACCTGACAACATCTCTATAGAACCTAACTATCAGGTACTATCTAACTAGTACCTGATATAGAATAGAATAGAAGAATCCATTACTTGGACACAGGTAGGTACTGTACAAAAACTTTATAACATTATGATCTGAAACGTATGAATGAATGTGAAAGTTTGGTTGTTTAGATGTCTATTACCTCTTTACGCCCAAACTACTGAACGGATCGGGTTGAATAATTATTGTGCATAGGTGTAGATATGGACCTGGATCTACATGGGCTATTTTTTCCGGGAAAAAGGCATACGAAGCCACGCGCTGAAGCTAATGCGAAAACTTGGATTGATGTTTGCTCATGTGCTTGCTACCTCTACGCGGGGAAAAGTTTGCTTCCACTTAAAATGTATAATCGGTTGAACTTATTAACAGTATTTGTTGACCAATCAAATGGTTACGTTACTTCACCACTGGTTACGTCACCGCGTCATTTACGATGCTGAACAATGCGCTTGCCAAAACATGGCAGCATAGACCACTAGCGGTGAAAGTGCTCGGTTTGGCGCGAATTTCACTGGCGAACATGGTAGAGACTAATAGTGCCAATAAAATTTTAAAACGACCTTTAGTCTGAGGATCTTTGTTCGTTTTCACCGGTTGCCCTGCTTGGAAAATTTCTCTAAACCTTGTCCTACAAGACTATTTTACGATAGTAGAAATCTAATGATGACGCCCATAGGAAATGCTTATATCTTGAAATGTTTATAACATGTTAATATCTCTACAAGATGCACTGACGTAAATGAGACAGGGCTCTTGAGTGACATAGGAGATTCCTTGGCCGAAACGTGTGACGTAACAACATGTTTGTTTGTTTTAATTGAATATTCTATAGCATCAAGATTTTGCCAATTCCACGCCGCTGTCTTGTCGTGTTTGTGTGACGCGTTTGGATTGGTAATCTATACTAATATTAGGTCCTTACATATGAAATTGGCGTTTTTCGTACTGGCCACTTTAATCACAAATTTCTCCTCTTTGGAAGCGGATCCATCGCAAACCACGTCCGAGTTAGCTGCAGGCTGCGGTGTTAGTGATAAAACTGTTTTAATTCACTTGAAGCAAATTGGGAAGATTAAAAAGCTTGAAAGGTGGGTACCTCACGAATTGACTGAAGCAAACCGGCAAACGCGCGTCGACTGCTGCGTTACATTACTAAACCGGCACAATAATGAAGGTATTTTAAACCGAATCATTACCTGTGATGAAAAATGGGTTCTTCACGATAATCGGAAGCGCTCAGCGCAATGGTTGGATCCTGGCCAGCCAGCCAAATCCTGCCCCAAGCGAAAATTAACCCCAAAAAAGTTACTTGTAAGCGTTTGGTGGACTAGTGCCGGTATTGTTCATTACAGTTTTCTCAAATCTGGCCAGACTATTACGGCTGATGTCTATTGTCAGCAATTGCAAACCATGATGGAAAAGCTAGCGGCTAAACAACCTAGGCTGGTCAATCGCTCCACGCCACTGCTGCTTCACGACAACGCTAGACCACACACTGCGCAACAAACGGCTACTAAATTAGAAGAGCTTCAATTGGAAAGTCTAAGACATCCTCCGTACTCCCCGGACCTTGCTCCAACAGATTACCATTTTTTTCGAAATTTGGATAACTTCTTGCAAGGGAAAAAATTCAACTCCGATGGGGCAGTCCAAATCGCCTTCAAAGATTTTATTGATTCCCGTCCGACTGGTTTTTTTAGTAAAGGGATCAATGAACTACCTATAAGATGGCAAAAGTGCATAGAAAATAATGGTTCATACTTTGATTAATTAAATAATTATATTAAAAAATATTCGACTTTTTGTTCCTCCCATACAAAACGCCAATTTCATATGTAAGGACCTAATATTATAAAGAGGAAAGATTTGATTGTTTGTTTGAATTGAATAGGCTCCGAAACTACTGGACCTATTTGAAAAATTCTTTCACCATTAGAATCCTAAATTTTCCGTGATGAACATAGGCTACATAATATTTTCAAAAAAGTTAGGGATCTGCATGAAAAATTCAATAATTGAACCGTGCGCTGTATATTCAACCTTTTTTCTATTAGGGCGCGTCAGAATAGAAACAGAGGTTATATATATAGCGCACTGTGCTTGCTTTTTCTCTACGGCCAGTGTCAGTTATGGAGTGTCGAGTTAATGTCAAAAACCCCAATGCTGAAAAAAAAAGTAAGGGATCCGTATGAAAACTGTGAAACCCATCGTGTTAGTGTATAAATTTCTGAAATTTTTGTTTAATACCCGTGCGAAGCCGGGGCGGGCCGCTAGTAGTCAATAATGGCACTGACGACAAAGTGACGCAAACAATATAGATTCAGAACATCACATAGGTACCTATTATTGAAATGTTTATCTCAAGTTTTTATTAAGATCTTTATTAAAAATAGAATTGTTTATTCAGTGACGTTTTCATTATTATTTCGTGCGTAACAGTACCTATTTATGTTATGATATTTAACGCGTGTTGGTAAAAACAAGCTATTCGATTTATTCAACACAATGAGTATGATTTTGATTTTTTAAATGGTGACAAGAGCGAAGAAAACTAGTGCCAAGTTTTCCCAGCGTGGGGCAAAGAGTATAGAGGGAGATGATGGACTCAATGAGTAATAAGAAACTATGACAGAAAATGTGACTAACTAGTTAAAATAGCGAAACAGAATGAGACGTGAAAATTTCTAGAAATTGGCATTACACATACAAACTTCGGAAATCCCACGTCATATTAAAATGACCATGGAAACATTATTTGGGCAGTAATCCAATGCTTTTGATACCTTCGTATAAAATTTTTTGGGCATATTTCCAATATTTTAGGAAACTTCATTTCCTTGGTAATTTATTGCACTTTCGCAAGTTGTGGGCTTGAAGGCCAGAACTGAGCAATGTGTACGTAACCTCGGATCGGCCTTGGGCTATCCCATTACGTACTTTCTGGGTCATGACCTCAAAACATCTAGACGTAAAACCTAGCAATTTGAACTGATAACCTCCAGTCGGTGTTTCCATAACCTTTATGATTCTCAGAATTCATGCAAATTTCTAGTAAGTTCTAGATTCTTAGAACAGAAAATCGATAAACCTCTCAGTAACTTTGTTTTTGGAAATTTTAAAGTTGGTTGATACTTTTTGGCGTCACTGTAGGCGGTAAAATGATCACTCAGTAAGTAGTCGAGTAAAAAGAAAATCGATATACATTAGTAATTTTGTTTTTGGAAATTTTAAAGTTGGTTTATACTATTTGGCGTAACTGTAGGCGGCTAGCACAGGACCGTGATGGATGGCACAAACTTCGGAAGACGCGAAAATAGTGAATAAAATTTGGCATAAAATTGTAATCTTGATATATGAAAAGACATTTCGGAATTGGACTAATGGAATTATTATGATGGAAGAAACATTCATTATCATCTGCAGCTAGACTGCACCTACTGCTGGGTATAGGCTTCATTCTGTGCCACTTCATTACCTGCGCCAATTTGAAGAACCATTATGCAACCTGGTTTCAACCTGACATGACTTTCAAACGAATTAATTTAGAGAAAATGTTTAAGAAAAGGAAATTTGACTCAACTAGAGTTATAAGGATATCAATATGACTCACAGGCTTATCACATATGTTTATCTACTCAGAATATTAATCTTTATCACTAAACAAACAGAGCATTACATTTCTCAGTTCTGGGATCCAAGATATCTTTTATCAAAAAAATAATTTATGAATGAGAATCATCACAAGTTTTTACTAAGTAGGTTCTATACTAATATTATAAGAAGGAAAGATTTTATTGTTTGTGTGAATTGAATAGGCTTCAAAAGTACTGATCCGTTTTGAAAAATTCCCCTCTAATATCTCTGTGTGAAAATGGGGTGGACTGCTAGTATATAATGTGACGTGAAATTTCTCACACCTTAAAAAATCTAATGTTAGCGATTTCTTCAATATTTTTAACAATACCAATTTCTTTGGTTTATTCTACATACAATAGGTATTTTAATGTTGCAACTTCACTCTTCTATTTCGTGGATAAACAGTGGCCATTCAAGTCATCTCCCAAACAAATTCCATTAATGTACATTATAATGTAATAAAATATGCAAAAGGAACTCCTACAGAGATTGTATTATAATCCTATAGCTGAGTTCCTTTTGCATTTTAAATAATAAAGGAGGAGTGTGCATGGTATCTAAGAGTAGTTTTTCTAAGTTCCCTTATAGGTGAATTACTTTTGTGTTATAAATAATTAGGAAAGGATGTTTCTAAGAGTAAATTTTCTAAATCACCTAAGAGAACCAAAATTACCAGCAGTTACAACGAGTAATTCCAAGAAATGTTTATCGTAATTTTGTAAATACTGGGATATTGAACAATGGAATGATGGAGTGTACCAGTTATTGTGTAACAGTGACTCATAAATTAGCACTGCACTGCCAAATGGTAAGTTTTAGCTGATAATAACAAAGAAGTTAGTGTTGAAATAGAAATACATATTTATAAATAATAACAATGTATTATTTTTATCAGTCAAACAACCTATAATAACTTATATTGTTTGACTGATACCTAGGTATTTGAAGTTTGTGCTATATCCATGAAATGACGGTTAGTTAAGTAAAAATAGATACCTGTTTGATAAGCCTGCTAAATATATGTACAATTATAACTAATAATTATTATTCTTGAGGCTATATTGTAAATTTTGAAGTAAAAAATGTTTACTATTAAAATTTAAGTAAGATGGAAATTTAAGGAGAGGAATGCATGTTTTCTGAATAATTTTGTGTTTTATTGGCAAGTAAATGTGTACGAACCCTTTATAATTTACCAATAATAAGGTAAATTTACCATAAATTCAACCAAATTCAATTGGCAACAAATCTAATTTTCTAAATTGGTTTTTTATTCTTTTTAGCAGTTTCTACATTGCTTGGATGTGATGATTTGGAATTATACAATGTGTGATTACAAAATGTTTGGTTATGTTTGTAAAACAATACAACATTTTCATGGGTGTGAATAAGTTTGTTTGTAGACCCAGCACCTACTTCCTCGATATATTATCAACATCTTGCATAAAGAACCCAAAACATGTGTGGTTGGTGCCAAATCGAAGCATGTGTGGTCAAACAACATTATTTACACACAATTTGATATAAGCATGACCTACATAGCTGTAGAAAATGTATTCAAGCAAGTCAGTGGAGCGTTTAACTAATAAAATTACGTCAGCGGGTACTCACGTTTCTGGATAGCATTCATCAAACAGTATCGGCTCCGTCTGATTGCATCGATTTAACACGTATTCTCGTGCTGTGGTTATACGATCAGAGCTTTCATTGAACTTGTCTAATACAGTGACCTCGAAATCCGAGTCAGCGAGGGAGAGCTTCGATAACTCAATAACAGTATCATCACACTCCTCGTTCAAAAATCCTGTGAAAACACCCACAAAATTACCACAACATGGCATGAACATGACACATACAAGGAAGTGAATTACTTTCCCTTCGGCGCCAGCATTGGCGGAAATATCGACTATCCGAATCGAATTGTAACTTTTTTAAGGGAATTTTGAGGGTAAACTAACCTGTGTATTGCAGGGGAAGATGCATGCACTTGGCTTTAGACACTTTTTTACAGAACAAAGGCGCGGAACCAAGCTATTATCCCGTTACGGATAATGGCAGACAGAAAATGATAGATTTCAAACACTATGTTTCACTTATTTAAAGTTTTTTTTCACTAGTTCTAGCAATAGCAATATTACACTACAACAAGTAATGTAACTCGCAGTATTAAATAAAAATAAAATAAAATTTCTTGGACAAAGACCACGCAGCGTCTTCTTCCGCGAAACGCGCAATTTTGACAGGAAAAAAGAAAAAGCTAGCAAGTGAGTGAATGAATGAATGATTTGGAATGATACGTGGTAGAAAGTAACTACTTAAATTTCCGGTGTTACCAGCAGGACGAAAATTCTACCAGGTGATAAATTCAAAATAACTCACCTTTTAAATCGTCAAATACTTTGGTGGTGTTTAGGCTTAACCTGGAGCTATTTGAATCCTGGATAAAAAAACAAACGAATAAAACATACATTTTGATTATCTAGATACGATATACAGAATTTCACTCACCTTCACGAGACAAATAGTTGACCTGCTTGGTTTCGAAATAAAAGTACTTCGTCTGCTATTGATAGATTCATTGTGTGAAGAATCTGCAATTGAGTATTTTAAATGTAATTATTATTCAATATCTTTAGAATTCCATACAAAAATCGTGAAAAAAAATATAAGCAAACCTGACATTACACTAAAACTTTGGATGGAAGTGTCAGACTGATTTTTTACAGCATTTTTTTTATTCTTAGCTTCTATTTGCTGCCAGATATAAAATATCCAAAAGGTTACATGATAACTAAAAAAGAGGATTTTACCTTGCATTTCCATGGTGCTGATAACACTCTGCCTGTATTTTCTACCTTTCTTCTGGCCTTCATCTTCCAGAATAGAGCTATTGAAATGGTCAGCCATCATGGTCACTCTTCTGTATATGCTCAAGGACCTCTCCCATTTTTTTCCAGGTTGAAGGACTATGCTTGGTTTAACTTCTGCATGTATACTCAAAGATCTGTCTGGCATTAAGCTGTCTTTATACAATCTTGAGCTTTTCCTTGTAGACCTTGCATATTCTAAAACTTCATTTGGCCCACATAAATCATTTATGATAGTATCATTAGATTTGTCTTCTAACACTTCTGGTTCTATAGTTGTAACATTATTCCCCGAATTCATCTCTGTGCTTGCAATACAATCCTTAGATAATCTAGAGCGTCTTTTATGCTTTTTATCTGTAGACACTTCAATATGCTTTGTATCTTTTATAACATCCATTCGATTGACGTCTTTTTTGTACAATGTGCTTTTTCTTTTAGTAACTGAGGACCTTGTATAATCTAAAACTTCTTTTTGCTTACTTATATCTTTATAGATGTTATCATGAGAGCTATCTCCTAATACTCGTGGTTCTAATATTGTAACATTCTTGCTGGAATTCATATCTGTGCTTTGTATACTATCCATGGATAATCTATAATTCTTTCTAGAGGATCTTCTATGCTTTTTATCTTTAGAACCTAGAATATTTCTTTCTTCTATATCAATTTGGTTTGAATCTGTTTTAGCTTCATCTGACTCAGAAACAGTATTTTCCAAGCAACTAAGTTTAGTTTTATTACTACGTACCGTCTTATCACAATCTGAATCACTACTTCCATAATCATTATAAATATACATAGAATCATTTACTAACTCAATTCTTCTTCTAGTAGTAACGAAACTTGCATGGATCTGCTCACTGCCGCTAGTATCTTCATTTGATTCAATATTATCTTCAGTAGTTGATGAGTCAGTTATTAGGATCTCATCCTGGGGGTTATCACAGTAAGATTCAACTTTTGAAGTAACACTGTTTTGTGAGAAATTGTGAAAACTGGGGTTTTCATCAATGCCCAAATCAGTACTGACACTGTCTGCATTTTCATTGCCACTTTCATTTGAAATTTTGTCAACATTATTTCTATCATCTTCATCACCTTCATTAGACTCATCAGATACATCTGATCTTGAGCCATGGTTATCTTTTAACATTTTTACATAATATTTCAAGAATAAGGAATCATTTAATTTTTCTATTAATACTTTTGGTTCAAGGTCATTAATTTTACTATCTGAAATACTCTGGTCACTGTTGCAAGTATCATACATAGATTCATTTTCACTATCTTCGGAGTTTACTGAAATGTCATAATTACTTTTCGAAGTATCATTCGATAGAATACTTGAAGCTAGGGTTTGTACCAGTAAGCAACTACTTGCTTTAGTTTCATTAGGATTTTTAATTTCATCTGAAAGGTTATCTGTTTCCTCATTGCTTTCATTTATTTCTTCATTACCTAGTGAACTTAAAGATTTTTCTTTAGATCTGTGTATGTTATTGTCGAAATCTTTATTTACTATAGATATTTTACTTTCATTGAAATTTTTGCTAACATTGTCTTCTATCAATTGCAAGAGATAGTTGTGTGCATTTGTTACAGAGTAATTATCTTTAACATTTGAGAATCCCAAGAACGGTTCAACTTGAGTGATTTGGGATAAGCTTTGCTCAGTTGGTATTTCATTACTTTTATTTGCTTCCACTGGACAAGTTTCACTGTAATTTTCACATTCATCTGGTATAGCTTCGATGTCATCATAAATCATTGATATCTCTGCCAACTTTGTATTATTTTCTACTTTATCTTTTCCAGGTTGGCCTTCTATAGGCTCAACATCATCATAAATCACTGACTGCTCAGCATATTTTTCTATTGTATTATCTTTAATAGTGTTTATCCCTGCAGTTGTATCTCTTTTGGGTAGTTTAGTATTCTTTTCTTTATATGGAAATACAATACTATCACTACTTTTGTTGTTTTCTTCAGAAATGGTACCACAATTTGGACTTTCCTTGCTTTGTACAGATATAGGTGAGAAATTGTAGATAGATTTCCCTCTATATTTTTCTTTAAATGGTGTGCTACACAGCGGAGATCTTTGAAGTATTGGTGACTTGCAGTTCTTCAACAGCTTGTTTTTAAGTTTGTAGGATGTATTGAAGGAGTTGTTTGCTGTTTTTTGTTTGAGGCTATTGAACAGTGACAAGTTCTGTACAATTTTGTTGATGGAATCATCAAAGTTATTCAGACTGTTGTTAAACTTTTCAACAATAAGTTCATGTTTTCTTATATCAGTTGTGTTTGAGTGTGTATTCAAAGTGTTTTCTTTATCAGACTCTAAAATCAAAGATGGAAAGATGTGATTTTTTTTTGTTATGAAACAAAAATGGATGTGCTTTCAGATGCACATCTCATCTGAAAGCTGCTGTCCAGCTTAAGTGTAAGGCCAACCTAGGTTGACCGTATGCATAAATAGATTATATTCAAAATGCCAATATGAAATAAAAACTTGTATCATTGCTTATAGTTTGTAAGGATACATGTTTCATATAATCAGATAGATATGCCGTTCAGAATATTGTGGCTCATTAGCCCCAATTGACTTTTTTAATTATTATGTGATCAACTCACCAAAAGAATCACTGGAATAATTAAAATTCTTAACAGCTTTTGGTTTCTTCCTTGTGTATGTTTTACCTTGCCTGAAAATTTAAAGTGTTTTTATGACTCAAAATATGTACAGACACAGCCAGACAGAACACCTGAATTGACAACACTCTGTCAATAGTTGATGTTAAATGTTAGTAAACAAGCTGCCCAGACAAACTTAAATTCACTCTGTTCCTGTTGCTAAGTATACTCAGCGTGTTGATTCAAGACCATTCCTTCAAAATAGGTACATTGCTTACAATTAGTATCTGCTTAAATTGATGCCAAGAAAAGTAATTGTTTTTTTTACTTTGGGATTGTTTACAAGCATACATACTTATCTCATTAAGTAAGTATACTTACTTTTTTGGCATAAATGTTTGCAAAGCTGGACTCCTGTAGGCAACCTGGCCATTTGATGAAGTGTTGAATAGCATATCAAAGGGATCTAAAATCTTATTCACTCTGATGGACTTGTCCGGAGTCAAGAAGGTTGTTGTATTAATGGATTCCCTGGGTTTTATGTTTTCAATATCTTTTACGATCCTCTTTACGAACTTTCTCTTTCGTACTCTATTAGAGGCTACGCCGCTGTAAGCAGTGGAAGGCCTGACACATGATATTTCACGAGTTTGTTTGATATTATGAATATAAAATGCATCAAATGCTGAACTCTTCTCATCCAAGTTTTGGAGAACATTTCGATGATCCAAGGCTCCACCCGTATCTTTTTTGGACCCATAGGTACGTCTCATGTTTCTGCACTAAACACTTTTCGGGTTTTATGAATTATTGTACATAATAATTCAACTGTTTTTTCGTGTTTTCAAAAACCAAAACAAGACAGTTTCAGATTTTTCAAACAAACTAAATTCTGAAACTATGTCACTGTCATGTCTTTTGAAGAGTGAACGAGTGCTACGTACGGCAACTATTATCTTTGGACTGGACTCTCGATCATTACTTCCGTTGAGTGTTGCCTAGTGTTGCTGAAGGCGCACAAAATTGTGCTACTTTTTATTGTGTAGATCGTGCTTGGTCTTGGGGTCTTGGTTTTGATCGCCTATCAGGGAGACGAAACTGCGTCTTGTTTGCTTGTTACCTTATAGAAATGCCTAACCACTGATGCAGTGTTGTCATATCTACCAACTTTTTGGTAGATCTACCAATTTTCACTTCAGTCTACCTATCTACCACCCTAGACCTAAAAACTACCTATTTTTACCTTTAATTAGTTTGACATATATAATTATCACCACTTTGAATTATTTTTATATTGACGATCGACGTTGCGATGTGTTGCGCAAGTGTTGCGTGAGCCATGCGAGGATGCGTCAAGCATGCATAGAGTCCAGGCCATAAACCACAAAATAAAACGTCAGCCGTCGCCGTTCGCGCCATTTCGCGCCCACTGACATTATTAAACTGTTCTGTTGGCTTGTTGCAGAATCAATGGTGAATCTTTGCTACTGTTTTGTGTTGTTTTGTTGTTAAAACTAAACAACTACGTATTAACGGTGCTGATTGCTGTTTGTTCTGTGTTGCGAGCATTTATTTATACACATCATAAAAATCGGCCCACCTGTACTTTTGCCGGAATATTGTTTTTTTAATTGTGAAAATTTTTTTACCCAGTTTTTAGGTTTACCTATATTGAACAAACAAGCTGTAATTTTACACCCTTTGCACTTAAGCCGATGAATCTTTGAAATCAATATTTGGTATTTCTTCTCCTAAGGTGGTAGGGGCGGGATTTCGAGCTCTAACCTTTTGTGTTAGGGTGTCCCAAATGTGCTCTATAAGGTTGAGGTCAGGACTCCTTGCTGGCCACTGCATAACCTGTATACCGACCTCTTCCAGGTACTGAGTCACGATGCGCGCTACGTGTGGCCGTGCGTTGTCTTCCACTAATTGGAAGTGTTCTTCGATATAACCCGCAAAGGGCATCACGTGATCTTCTAAGATCTCTGTTATGTAACGTGCATTCATACATTTTTAATCTTAAAAAAATCTTCTAAATTTAGGTGGTAGATCTACCAATTTTGCATTTTAAATTCTACCAACTTCTACCAACATTTGGCACATAATCTACTAATTTTCTAAAATTCGGGTTGGCAGCACTGCACTGATGCGTCCCGCTCGCGCGAGCGATGACGTGTCAAGCGTTCATGCGGCGCGGGAAACCGCTGCGCGCATTCTACGCGCTACCTCGTCTCGAAAAAACGCTTATAGCACGACAACTGCTACAGCTACAACCAAGCAATAAATACTAACAGAATGCTATTGAAATTTAGAATCTAACAACACTATACGCTTATTACTCAATTGCAGTGAAACCAAGATAATAAGGGCTGCAAGTTTGCGATTTGTCTAACAATACAGCTAACTAATTTTTTCATACGATTTTATTTGAAAACTACATTGTTCTTGCCCAAGATAATTACGTGCTAAAAAAGTGTAGGATCTATCCTTTCGATTGATACCAAAATCTTTTGATAACTATTGCGCTTTCTACCAAAATAAATTTAAACAATCTAATCACTCGACCGAAAAATCGCGAGGTCGTCGTACTAATGTGTACGACGGCCCAAGATAAATTCGTTTAATCATATTTAATTTCGTTATATTTTTATTGTCTTAGTGTGTTTATAAACTAATACTCACCTGATTTTCATATTATGAGGCATATTTTATTAGAATATCTAATAATTTCATACACCATTTAGCCAAAACACTTTCCAACAACACAAGAACAATGGTACATCTATGCTTAGCCCCAATCACGGGAAAGTCTCCCCTAGCAAGCCACATAAAATTATCGGCCTCAACCAGGCGGGCGGCGTATTTATACAGGGACTGGGTAGGTACCGTTGCGTACTTTTCTAACAAAACGATTTTATGAGTTTTAATAGGTTTTTAATTCAAAAAAAATTATATGATGACTCACATTTAGACATTATTCTGTTTTATGTTTACACTACTGCTAAACATGTATGAGTAAAATACATAATGAACACCTATGCAAAGATCATCCATCTTTGGTAGATTAGATTAAAATTACCTTTTAACAAAAATACTCTAATAATTCAGTGTCTTGCTTAAATATTAAAAATGCATATTGAATTCACAGATATAAATATTCGTTTCGAAAGAAGTTACATTTTGACAAGATACTTATTTGAGAGCTTATTTTACAAAATTCACTTTAATATACTCCACATGAACACCATAAGTATTTTTATCATTAAGTAGAAGTACCTACTAAAAGTGTCAATGCAATTTATAAAGTTGAAATACATGAGACAAAGCAAGAGCTTAAATTTGTATCAAAATTGGACATATTACTATGTTTTCCAAACAAAGTATGCAATATTTTTATACTTATTATTTAAAATAAAACATCATAAACTTAACAAAAATAATAGAACTACCTTCTTCAAAACGAAATAATAGAAACATTTCAAAAAGTTAGTTCAAATTTAATGACAAGATTAACATACCTATAACCTAACTTTAGAAACCCTAAATAAGAGCATAGGCCTTAATCCAAACAGGAATGAAAATATCATCAGTTATATAATGCACCAAGATTGGTGTCTATTTATGTTTAGCCTGGAATAGGCCAAATTAAACCTAACAAGGACTCAATGGTGAGAGTCCAATACCACCACAATAATGCTTACATTAATTAATATCTTGTAAAATCAAAGTTACAAAGCTAACCCAAAGACAACAATAATTGAAAAACTATTAAGTAACTAGCAAAAGTAGTTCAAAGTGGAATCCATATTTGAAGTAGTTTAAGAGTATGAATACATTATAAACTTGGTAAGCTCTTTTGTGCACTCTGAAGTCACAAATCTACTTAATATACTTAATTTTAAATGTCAAAAATATAATTGACCTTAATTTAAAATCCATTAAACAATTTTTACAGACACCTTCCTAATAACTAGTAAATGGTCCAACTTTATTATCCGGGTAAAGGTCAAATTCTTTCATTTATACAAATTGAACATTTAGTAACATTAAATATTCAAATATTTGAATTTATTAGTTGACTGTACTTACGGACAGTGACAAAAATCTGATCACAGTGACTATATACTCAAAATTTTGTTTTTTTATCATACAGTAGCGGATTGCTTGATTTCTGACTGTTGTCACTGCCATTTAAGTATAATTTATTTTATGGCCTCTTATTGCACATCCAAAACCAATAATATACAATTATGATTATGAGCAATTAATGACATGAAATTATCTTAATTCCAATTATAATATAAATCCTATTATAATAAAAGCTGAAAAGAATGTTAAGTTATCATATCACCATAGGTATTTAATTAAGTAATGCAATCACTCTAATCCTCTCTTGGACTTTAAATTCTAACTTATAAAGTGAACACTTTATAAGTTAGAATTTAAAGAGCCAGTTAATTATGTACAAAGAGCCAATTAATTATAAAAACTAACAACAATGTCAAATCAATAACCTGTGGACTCCCAAATTTAAAACTTAGTCACATGACAAAGATTTCAGATTTCAATAATTTTCTTTCTCTAAGCTTACAAAACAAGCACGAAGACAAGTCATATTTTATACCATATCTATTACCTCTATAATCAAAACATGTAAGATTATATTTTTGGATATTTTAAAAATTGTTTGTTCATGACATTTAAAACAGAAGCATTTGATATCTCACAAATTCCAACATCTTACTGTGAAAAGTAATAGAATAAAAATAATATGTGCATAGTAAACTTAATATCACATGGTTTTTATACATTTGGGTCATCATCATCACATTATGAGTAAACATCTACAGGACGAGGTGATTGGGCAAGAGTGGACGGGCTGCCCAAAGAGGGACTATCTAGGTGGTCAAGGGTTGATGGACTACCCAATGGATCAATCAACAGAGATTCATTTCTATCAGCCTCTATGTTCCCTTTCATTACTTGTGTCTGCAGTCCATGTTTTTCATTCTGGAATTTTAAATGCATACTTAGCATAGGTCAAGCAAGACATTTTTACTAACTAAGGATCTAAATTATAATGTGTATTATGTCTGATAATAAGTCAATTTTATTGAAAATAAAATTAAATGACTTAATTAGAACTAGTATTTTCAACTCTCTTTACTATATAATATAAATTAATTGGATATTATAATTATCTGATTAACCTACCCCCATGAATCTTACAGACCTAATAATTTATTAAAAATTTCTTTCTATGTTCAGTAATAATGGGAATTCCCAAGAGCTTAAATTCCAAAAAATTATAAAATTCTAAATAAGAATAATATGTCTTATATTCTAGGTAGCATTTGTCTAATTTCTATTATCAAAATGTCTAAAACATACCGCATTGGTCTTGTTAGATGCTTTATCCTCATCATCACAGTGTTCAGTTATTTCATTTGTCTGCTCAAACGAGTTACTAGTCAGCCTTCGCAAGTTGATGGATAACTTTTGATTCATACAATGCTCTTTTATATCACTGAAGTAATTTATAGTATCTTTACCCTTAGTTGAATTTTCATCTAGCTTTTTAGCAGCCCGGTACTTTTTTTTGTGCTTAGCTTTATGCTTCTGTCTTTTATGAAGTGGATCTAACGGCGATGGAGGACTATCAGCCATATTCCGGGGTGATAAGGCCCCTATGTATTTAGGAGACTGACTCATGCTCTTAGTTTGTACATTTTTCTTCGCTTGCTTCTTAGCTCTCTTCAATGCTTTCTTAGCTGCCTTTGAATCAGGCTTCATATCACAGGAGACCCCAGAATCTTCGTTGTAATCGCCTCCAATCGGGGGAATTTTTACAACAGTTCCCTCACCTTCCCCAAAGCAAATTTTTAGGGTGCGCGCACTAGAATATAAGGTGTTCAATTGTGCATCATCACTCTTAGACTTTTCAATATCCTCAACACAAACACTGACAAAAGCGAGATCTGGCGTTTCAGTTTCCGTATCACTTTTTATTGGTTTTTCACTAGCCTTATTGGAATTTTTAGTCAAGCCCTTTATAGCACTAGAGATCTCGCTGGGTTGTAACCGTGACAGCTTGGGAATGAGCATACCGCCGGTCATCAAGTATTTATTCTGATTACTCAAATTCCTTGCTGGTTCGGGTGCCTTCGCTTCGTCGTCGGAATCGTGCTTCCGTTTTTTGGACACGTCTACATTCTCATTGTTTTCGTTGCAAATACCATTGCAGTTAGAGCACAGCACTTTCCTCGGCCGCAGCCGTACTGTCATTTTTTGACGCGACTGGGATTTACCTTTCGGTCCAGGTTTCTTCTTTTCAGCGTTTTTGCTTTCATAATCGGGTTCTTCGTAAAGGTACCTTTGACTAGCGGAATGTAATTTATTGTCATTGCTATCACCCGGCGCGGCTTGCTTTGTGAACGCCGGGTGCAGGTTGTAAACTCCGAATGGCAAATTCCTGAAAAAACAATGAGAAAAGCTGAACTAAAGGGAATCCTCAGACGAAATCGATAATATGATAATTCTACCAGACCTACCCTTTATTGGAGTCTAAAAGAACGCCTTGGAACTTTTTATCATCAGAACAATAAGACACAACGATTAAATCAGCAAGAGCCTCTTCCACATGTACTAAAATTTGAGAATTCTTCTGAATCACCATATCGGCTGTTGCAGCGACAGCCGCCATACTTTTTCGACATAGACAAAAACAGCACCCGCTACACTACACGGTTTCAAACATAGGTTTCAAACTACACAACAAGCGGACTTGCTCACGCTGCGCGCTGCTAGGCTGCTAGAAAAAACCAATCTTGGCTGAGCGCTAAGTAGATTTATATTAACACTAGCGGTCCGATTTGAAAAATTATTTCACCACCAAAACTGTGAAACCCATCGAGTTCATAGTATAATTTCTGAAATTTTGATTAATAATACCCGTGCGAAGCCGGGGCTCGCACGGGTATTATTAAATTAATCAAAATTTCACAGTTTTGGTGGTGAAAGAATTTTTCAAATCGGTCCAGTAGTTTCGGAGCCTATTCAATTCAAACAAACAAACAATAAAATCTTTCCTCATTATAATATTAGTATAGATATAGATATATTATAGTTCTTTACAGCGATTGTATTGATCATATTCATGGTATTTTGATATAATATGGATCAAAAGTTGAGCTACGTGTAGATTGTTCTCAACAGTCTACAGTTATTTTATTATATAGGGTGTCCCATCCAACCTGTACCAGCGAAGGTCTGTGGTCTGGGGATCTGTTTACTACTTCAAACTTTTTAGAGGTGAAGTAAAGAAACCTTTATCTTTTTATTTTTTGAGTTGCAGTAAAACTAAAAAATGATAAAAATGATAGGATCGACGAAAAACACTCTGACATTGACAGCTGTCATATTTTCCTTTGTCATAGTTTGTTATCTACTTAAATATCAAGATTTCTACAGTAAATTTCAAAATTTTCAGTATTTATCAGTTATAGATCGTAGTTACAGTCAGTAGATACAATTTACCTCAAAGTAACCGCAAAACAAAAACAAAACAAACGAGCGTCCGGCAACTGTAACGTCAGTTTTGTCATGATAATGTCAACTTTGACGTTAAACAACCGACTCGTTCTGAACCTTTGGATAAGTTAAAATCAAGGAACTTATACCCAATCTGGAATGTGAACAAGCTGCCGATACGCGGTCCGAGCGAGATAGCTTCAGCGAGTGCCCTCTGTCCCTTTCATTAGGGTTACCAAACAATGTAACTTAGGTAGATACTAATTTTTTTTTTGAGGTTTTACGTGTTTAATTAATTATTAATTATTGAATTATTATTATTGAATTTTATTAATGTCCAATTGGCGGAAATTCTATCATCAAATAATAATTTCTCGCTACAAAGGTTAGGATCCCCCTTAACCAAATAAGTTCCTTTCCTTTGGTGTGCAATAATAATACTTATTTCTTTCCTTGAATAACCAATAATTTGATTTCATAAAATAACTAGCGGTCCATCCCGGCTTTGCACGGGTAGCCATTTATTCTTCGCTCCTATTGGACGCAGCGTGCTAAAACCCAAATGCGTCGTAGCCTAAAGCCCACCTCGATAAATATACTTCAATTCGAACCAGTACTTCCTGAGATTAGCGCGTTCAAACAAACAAACTCTTCAGCTTTATAATGAGTCCCCGTACCAAAACGGAAAATGCATGTATTATGTATATAATGGTGTTCCTTTTACTCGTTTAGGTACGATACTTTTTAAATCATTGAAATCGGTCCATTGGTTGCGAAGATATTAAACATTTTGTAAAAGCCGATCGCGGGGCGGCCGTGTAGACCGTTGTGACGTCACGAGCCCCGTTCCGCCCTCGCGCGCGTTCTCCGCCAGTCATTTATTAAAGTTCACTCGATCTGGGCGGGTCGTGTAGTGCTTTTGTGGTTTTTACGTGAAACTATGCAGAATTATAAGTACTATGTAGTACCGAAATGTACTAATACTTCAATTAGTACTCCTGAAAAAATGTTTCCAATGTGCCAAAGGACCCGAAAAGTCGCAAAAAATGTACTGTCATGAAGAAACAATTAAGTTTGTACATACTTATCTACATAACAATGTTGAAAATAACGGCGTAGGTAGTTACAACAACAAACACAACTGCCCTGGCTGACTAACCTAAAACTTTTAAGTATTTAATTTATGCTAGTCCAGGTAGGTAGGTACTACATACCTGGACTAGCCTACTTATTATCCTGCTGTTCTGAATAGGTTGATAATGAGATTTTTATACCTCTGAACTTTCCAACCACGAATTTTAGTTTAAATAAATAAATATAAATACAGAATGCTGGACAATCCACAAAGCATCATTTAGCGCCAAGCTAAGCAGAACTTGTGTTTTGGGTTACTGATATACATACATAATACAATATTATTAAATAGAAAGATATTTTTTATTATACATAGAAAACAACCAGAACAACATGAACAAATATCTGCAGATCGTACAAATATTGGGCTTGTGACGTCATAGCTTGCGTTCGCGCGGTCAGTGAGCCTCGCTAGGTATTTTGCCCATAACTTTGTCAGTTTTGGTCGTAGAACAAAAATTTTTACACCATATGTCTTAGTTTTTTAAGGTCTATAAAACTGCATTCATAACAAAAAACCGTACGGGTCCTCATTATGCATTAGTATAAGATTAGGTATGCTTAAAGGATGGATGAGATAAAGTAAAATGCATTGTGGAGAATTTATAAATATTTATTTGGTAAATATTAACAGTCAGGTTTACACATTGCTAAATAAAACAGTTTTATTCAAAAGCCTAAATCTGGGGAATCTAGTCGAATCTGAATCTAGTCAGGCCCGGATTAAGGGATCCAGGACCCCTAGGCACTTGGTATTTGAGGGCCCCCCTACCCGACAAAATTTCTTTATACACCAAGCGCCCCCACCTCCCCCGAGCCGATCAAGTACCTACTTACTATTAGTATAGTCAGTGAATAATCAGAATAATCATTATATTACAGACAGGGCCGTAGCCAGAAATACTATTCGGGTCGAGCCTTAAACCCGCCCGAGACAATATGCAACATCTTCATATATGTACTAATGCTAGTTATGATAGTACCCGGAGTGGTTTTCAATTAAGCACTTTAACCATGAGTAACGGCGAGCAGAGCGAGTTGCCAATTTTTTCTGATTTATCCGATGTTTTGTAAAAGTATGCAAAAGTGTGACAATAGATATGACAGCTAGCCCCGAATATTATGAAAACTGCGGTGGTCATTTTGGAGATTGGTATGCCAGAAACAAAGAAAAAAATGTGAGAAGCACAAAAAATAATAACTCCGAGCGTCACATTTTCGGGTAACAAAAAAGTTACAATATAGGTAACACAATACAATATAAATGTCGTCAAGTAGAGTGAGACACATATTTTTAAATTTGTTAGACTTGCTATGAATAGACAAGAAAGGAAAGCTTTTAGCTTTCCTTTCTTGTTTTGACAATTTGGTTTTTTGAAGATTAACAAAATAACTCCTACTACAGAAAGAATGGCGAGCGAAGCGAACCGCCAAATTTTTGACTTATTTTCGGCAGGCTGATAAAAATGACCAAAAGACCAGGCACAGAATGAACGGCGAGCGAAGCGAGTCGCAATTTTTTTTAAGCGACTTTTCGGATGTTCTGTAAACTAGAATCAAGAGTGACAAAAGATTATGATTAGCGAACCCTGAAACTTTTAGAGCCTTTGCTTAATTTTGGAGTTTGGTGAAGTAAGCAAGGTAAAAAGACAAAACATGTTTTTTTTATTACTTTTTCGGATGGTCTCGTGGTAGTATAGGTAATAAAAAATAAAACAGTGAGCGGAATGAGCGCCGATATTTTGTTGTGTTTGCGGCCGCTGAAAATGGTTGAGAAATTGTGACAATTTCGCAAGGTTGTTAAAAAGCTTAGAATAATTGAGAATTAACGGCGAGCGGAGCGAGCCGCGAAATTTTTTGTGATATTTTCGGTCGTTACCAAATAGTTTAGAAAAGTATGTTATAAATAAAGACATAACAGTAAACGGAGGGAGCAATTCAATTACGGAAAAACAAGAAACTAGGTCTATTGATTTACAAAATTAAAAGTAATGTCGTGATCTACCTGCCTAGAATCGGCCGTAAATGAATGCGATGCGTGTACCCAGCGCATTTACATAAAATGTTGAGACGAATTTTGACGAAAAAAGTTTGAGTTTTCAAGAGAGAATAATTTAAAGAAATATTTAAGTGCGACGTGCTTACATACAATACAATGTATGTAGATACACAATAGGAATCGCATGGCACGGAGCGCCAAACTGAACACATATTACCTACGTCGTTTCTTGCCTACTTTTTATTATTTAGAAAAACAAATGTTAATTTTTCGGGCAAGCCTGACTTCAGGGGTATGAATGTTCCGCCATGAGGGCCCCTAGGCTTGCCGGGCCCCTAGGCCCGGGCCTTGTGGGCCTAGGGGCTAATCCGGGCCTGAATCTAGTTTCGTCAAGGAACTTATAGGTAATAAGTTCCTTGAGTTTCGTTCATTATGGGCACCCTACTTCAAGAATTGAAATTATACTAACTTGAAGAAAGAAACACCGCATCCTGCATAGGATTCGCTTCTGCAACCTCGAATCGCACACTTTTTGACCATGTTTGTTGCATCCGAATGAAGAAATTATTTTTTTATCGCCGAATTACGGTTAAATTTCACCATGTTGATCAGGATCACCATGACAACCAATGAAAATGGCTGACGGGCTGCCAGTCTAATAGCTGGTTTACACTTTGTTTAGTGCAAGTGCGAGTAATAAGTGATTAGTTAACGTGTTTATTTGGTCTCAAGTGTTAAGTGTATTCAGAACGTTCACACAGTGTTTAGTTGATTCTGCAGGTTCAGAGTGGCTCTGTCGGTGCGATATAGAGGACGACCACCGCGCCACAGAGGTCGTCAAAGTTATGGCAAAGAAAATGGATAAGCAGAAGATCTGAGTGTGGAGTGAGGTGTGGAGCTAGTGTTAAACTTTTTGATGAACTGATTAAAGAGGATCCCATTGAGTTTTTTAATGTAATGAGAATGTCAGAAGAAAAATTTAATGAAATAATGAAATATTGACTTGTTCGGGCGGCGCTGCGAGTGAGGGGAAAGCGCGGGTGTGCGGGGGTAGCTACTTAACAGTAAAATTTACAGACGGCTTCTAAACACTTCACTTCGCACTCGCACTTGCTACCTGCACTTACCACTTAACAGCGTATGCGTTTACACGCTGATTTTACTACACACCTAACACTTGCACTTGTCACTCGCACTTGATACTTCACAAAGTGTAAACCAGCTATAACCTAAATTATATTCTACTAAACTACTTTAGAAAGGGACACAGGGCACTAAGATCCTCTTTCTCCCTCGGACCGGATTTCACTCTGACCAAGTGATTGTCTACACATAAGGTTTATTTTATGTTGGTGTCAAATTGACAACGCACATTCCAGATTGGGTATAAGTTCCTTGGTTAAAATTTACACCAAACAACCGCACCCTGAGCCTCTGAACGCACCCCAGGGCTGCGTTCACAACCTAGGCTGCGTTCACAACCTACGCTCGAGCGCGCTCGGAGTGCACCTAGGTCGTTCATAACCTCAGGAGAAACGCTCGGTTGTTTTTAACTAGAGCGTTCACAACCTCCGACGGTTGCAACTTTTTACCGGTGTAATTCGATCGACGAAAAACACTCTGACATTGACAGCTGTCATATTTTCCGTTGTCATAGTTTGTTATCTACTTAAATATCAAGATTTCTACAGTAAATTTCAAAATTTTCAGTATTTATCAGTTATCGATCGTAATTACAGTCAGTAGATACAATTTACCTCAAAGTAACCGCAAAACAAAAACAAAACAAACGAACGTCCGGCAACTGTAGCGTCAGTTTTGTCATGATAATGTCAGATAATGTCAACTTTGACGTATAACAACCGACTCGTTCTGAACCTTTGGGTAAGTTAAAATTTACACCAAACAACCGCACCCTGAGCCTCTGAACGCACCCCTACGCTCGAGCGCGCTCGGAGTGCAACTAGGTCGTTCATAACCTCAAGGAGAAACGCTCGGTTGTTAACTAGAGCGTTCACAACCTCCGACGGTTGCAACTTTTTACCGGTGTAATTCGATCGATCGACGAAAAACACTCTGACATTGACAGCTGTCATATTTTCCGTTGTCATAGTTTGTTATCTACCTACATAATATCAAGATTTCTACAGTAAATTTCAAAATGTTCAGTATTTATCAGTTATCGATCGTAGTTACAGTCAGTAGATACAATTTACCTAAAAGTAACCGCAAAACAAAAACAAAACAAACGAACGTCCGGCAACTGTAACGTCAGTTTTGTCATGATAATGTCAACTTTGACGTATAACAACCGACTCGTTCTGAACCTTTGGGTAAGTTAAAATTTACACCAAACAACCGCACCCTGAGCCTCTGAACGCACCCCAGTTCATCCATTAGTTTGTGGTTCAGTTTCCGCAGTATCCCTATATAGTTTGTGTATCCCTATATAGTTTGTGAGTTTCCGCTGTCGTCGACGGTCGTTTTGTTGCTCTGAAAAACGATCATAGGAATTGTTGTAATTGTCGAATTTGACACGGAAGCAATATTGGACTACCAGTCTCTTTCTCACAACAGTGGTTTAACGTTAGGAAAAATCAATACACACTCTTTTTATCAGCGCCCTCTTCCTGGTTTCATTGTCACGGATGGGATGCCCATTCCATTCAACGGGTTTGTTTACATGTCAGGAGAAGTCATTGTGAGATTTTTAGGTTTTGCCCGTGTTTTCGACTTATTTATTGAGCAAAACTGTAATATAAATTGAAAATCATATAGAAGAGGTACCATGAAGTGTTCTGTAGCAGGCTGAGGCCTATGCCAAAGCAAAAACAGGCCGAATCTAACCTTACACCGGTAAGTGGCTAACATTTCGTTAAATTGGTGTCTATTGTACATTGTATTGTGATATAAAGTGTGTAAAAACCTATTATTTTGAATCATCTTTATTGTGAGCTGTAGAAACCCGCAATATTCTCAATATTTCATTCACATCGCAGACATAAAAACCGGTGCTAGTGTTGAACATCATCGAACATCGAACGTTATCGATAAATTAGGTAAGATCAGTATGGGTACCTATGTAAGTGTAACTATTGGGCAAGTGTAGAGGACTTTTTTATTACGAAAACCATTTGAAAACCATTTTTGGATTCAAAATAACACATGACAAAAATATGACACACTCGGGGCAGTGTTGATCTTAGAGGTGCAAGTCCATCTTAACGGACTTGAACCTCTCCACACAAGACCACCGGACACAAAACCACTGATGATGTGTTGACCTTTATAAGTTACGTATTTTTTCTTGTTTTAGTTTACCAAGAAACGAAAGCCGGCGGAGGGAATCGTAAGAAAATATCCGGCCAGGAACTCAAGACATTCATGTGTGCACATTGCACTTTGAAGACAGTGCATTCAAATCAGAAAAGCCTCCAAAACGTCAGGCTATAACAAAATACAAAATATACGCGATAAATTCAGTTAAAACAGTGTTTTATTACATATCCTGCTCCTGCTTCACCTCCAGTAAACTCTCGGATCCAGCTCCAATTCCGAAAATGAGGGTTTCCTTCGATTTCTCCGGGATCCCACCATCAGATCCTGACTTGGTTCCAATGGGACCACCTCAGAAATGCGCTCTTCGTAACATAGTATAAAACAAAGTCGCATCCCGCTGTCTGTCTGTCCTTCCCTATGTATGCTTAAATCATTAAAACTACGCAACGGATTTGGATGCGGTTGTTTTAAATAGATTGAGTGATTCAAGAGGTAGGTTTAAAAGTATAATACATGCATAATATAGTAGAGGAACACTGACAATTTAAGAGGTTTCCGTGCAAAGCCGGGGCGGGTCGCTGAATCGCTGAAAAATGTAAATATATTTTCCCGTCGCCTATAAGTAAGTTCGTTCTGACCTTACTTTACAGTGGCGCTAACTGGTGAGTACAAAAACGGTAGCCCTCATTGATACAAAAAAATATACAGTTGAACATAGAACCTTTCCTTTTTTGATGTCGATTAAAAAGACAAGCTCGTCCATCGATATAATGTTATCGACTAGACGAACAAGTGAACATCCCTAATCCGCCATGTTGTTCTACCGATTTGTTTACCAAGGAAAGTACATGCTTCTTAGGGCACTTCCATAGACAATCGTTTTTCAGAGTTTTGTTGTCATTAAGATCAAAAACCAAGTAGGTAAATAAACTCGCTCTTCAGCTTTCGCCTAATTGATTTATATTGAAAACAATACCAATTATTAGTAGTTTTGTGTCAATAAATAAAACGTAAGTTAAATTAATACCCAATAATATTTTAGTTATTATGATGTGCCTACAGTATTATTTGGTCATCATCAGCAAAAGCGTAAACTTACATAACTTTATTAGTTTTATTGTCGAGTTTGTATTTAGATTCAAGGTCTTGTAAATGCTAATTACCTTACTAGCTTCTATAGCATAAGTTGCTCATATACCTAATACCTCCTAATACCTACTCGCGTGATTGTAAATCGAGCTAGAAACCTAGGAACCATTAGTGTTCTAATGGGTGGTCCATCTGTTCAACAAAATTTACGTAAGCGCTATAGGCATAAAGATGTAAGTTAAGAGGGGAAGAATAAGTAGGTACTTTATAGCATCTCGAAATTAGAAGGCTCAAATCAGGTGTAATCAAACTACTATGTGTGATTTTTTTACTAAAAAGTACTATGGGGTTCATTCACTAGGTGTACAAATAGCTCCTGATTAAAAAACAAAGCCTAGGCATCACTGTCAATACACAGTGCGCGTCACATATAAGTACAATTAGTACCCACCTATCTCAATCTATGTGGGACACAATAGTTGTTATTGTTGGGAATTTCACACTTTGAGTAATTATGGTGGGTGGTTCGATCCTGAGCAGCGGCGTGATAAATTTTTGCATGTGAAAATTTGTGATAAATTACAAGGGAATTCGAACCTAAAACCTAAAAAAGTGGGGTACTTAATTCTGACACGCACTGTACATCAGACCTAATTTTTCTAAGTACTAAACTGTATAAGATGCCTATTAGCAAACAGAGACTGATTATGGTCATTCGATTTATAGTCTAATGCCCTCCAAATATTAGTTGGAAGGTGGTTTGAAAGAGACAGCCTTATTATAAAGATTACAGGAAAAAAATATTTTAAGGGCTCCTAAAGGGCAATGTTTATGCTTCTACGACAAAACTCCAAGTGAGACACAAAAATTATTTATAAATGAAATGAAACAAAATGTCAAATAGGTATAGGTATTCTTAGCAAAAAGGAAAAGTTTGCTTCAACTCGAAACACTACAATGAAAAACAAAAGGAATGTTTCTTGGTTGCTTCTTTACTTTACCTTAAGAAAATCAAAGTGATCAATTTATTTATATCCCAGTTTTACTTATGTAATTTGTATCTTGTGACATATCTAAGTGTCCGTCTAAAGGAAATAAAGCTTTGATATTGGATAAAAGGTTTTATTATAGTCTGCAAGTCAAAGAAATGTTCTTGAGAGCTTTTTTTAACATTTGCTACAATATTTTTCCTTTTCTATTAGGAAACTCAAGTCCTGGCTCTGGCATACGAACAGCATGCCATATTACATGCCATCAATAGCATGTCCAGCATTATTTATTTACTATTTTATTTATTTTGCAGATTATGGAGACTAAAAGACTTGACATCACAAAGCCGCTCTGGGACCAGAGCACATTTTATGGCAGGTGGAGACATTTTGCATTTATATCCAACCCTCTTCTCTCTTTCAAATCTGAAAAGGAACTTATGGCAGCTAAGGAACTATATTTAAAGTATAAGTAAGTACAATTTGTTTAACAAAATAATGTGTTAATCATATATCTATGTAATCTTGAAGTAATAAAAAACGAGTGGTAGACCCATTAATAAATAATGCTGCGCAATCCACACAGCATAAGCAGAACTTGTGTTATGGGTACTAGATGACTGATAAACTAAACAACATTGTGTGTTTAATACATATAATGTATTATTACATGACATGTCTAATACAATATATGTATTACAATGATATAATTTTTACGTGCAAATTTGTATGATAAATAACATAAAATCTTTACCAGAGCAGGCACAGAACCGAAAGACACAAACATAGAGCAACTGATAAAAGCTAAGCAGCTGTACGAATCTGCCTTCCACCCGGACAGCGGGGAGCTCCAGAATGTGTTTGGACGCATGTCTTTCCAAATGCCGGGGGGCTGCTTGGTTACTGGAGCTATGTTGCAGTGGTACAGGTAAATATACATATAATACTAAACAGCTGTACGAATCTGCCTTCCACCCAGACAGCGGGGAGCTCTAGAATGTGTTTGGACGCATGTCTTTCCAAATGCCGGGGGGCTGCTTGATTACTGGAGCTATGTTGCAGTGGTACAGGTAAATATGCTTCTATCTGGGTCAAATATTTTTTTTATTTATAAATTTTTCTTATTCTGGTCAAAGAGAACACAATTTTTTTTTAATACTATTTTGTCTAGTATCTACCTTCTGATATACCAAAACCTACCCCTGTGAGGTAGGAAAATCTTTGGATATTTGATGTTAAAACACCTATACTAGGTGTTTCCATTTCCAGCATTAAAGAAGTTATTAATTATTATATTATTTGTATAATATTTTTTTATCTTTATTGCACACCAAGATAGAAAAGACAAAACAGAAAAACATAAACACAAATAGTTGCACAATGGGCTAAGAGTAAAAATCTTGGATTTTTTTCCTTTATTTTTATTCCAAAAAAGCGCGATCCAAGCCCAGTTTACCATACATTTATTCTTTCAGAACAACAACAGCCGTTGTATTCTGGCAATGGATGAACCAGTCGTTCAACGCACTGGTAAACTACACCAACCGCAACGCTAACTCCGCGTTGACAGTGAACCAGATGGGCGTGGCGTACGTATCGGCGACCACCGCGGCGTTAACCGCAGCGCTGGGATTCAAGTATGGACTGCAAGCTAGGACTAAGAACCCCGTGGTCGCTGTAAGTATAATACAATCATCATCAGCCTATCATAGTCCACAGCTGGTCATAGGCCTCCCCTAATGAGCGCCATAGATGGCATTATTCATCATTTGGGGTTATTGCCCATAATCCCCATGCGGGTTGGTGATCGCAGTTCAGTGGAGTTGTTCTGCAGAGGGCGCTGCTGCAATTTATTTATTTTGGTAGGTAATACTGAAGCTAGACTTCTAGCTAGCTTGAAAATTATTGAATAAGGAAAATTAAACAAATTAACTACACAAGGTTCTGTTACGTTACCTATGATGCGGTCTCTTTTTATTTTAAGAACCTATGAGCTAATACTTAAATGTATTGACAGATTTCTCTTTATTGCAGAGATTCGTCCCATTCGTAGCAACAGCGACGGCCAACTGCGTGAACATCCCTCTGATGCGACAGAACGAGATCATTCTAGGCACAGATGTGGCGGACGAAAACGGCCGAATCGTCGGGAAGTCACAGCTCGCGCCTGTTAAGGGGATATCGCAGGTTATCGCGTCGAGGTATGTGGTATGCGTATGTGGTCGTGACGTAAGAATTGACCCCCCGTTTCGGGATAACTATTTAATTTCCTATAGATTACACTGAGTGTGAAGGCTTACGCACTATAATAACAATTACTTTAACAAAGTCTTAGAATAAGCAAAGTCAATATGTCTCGTCATACGAACTAAATGTAACTTTAGTCTTTGAACAGGTTAGGATTAACTTCAATGTTTCCAAAAATAAGTTTTATAGTTAAACTATAACGGCGTTATAGTTTTCAGATTCAGATTCAATAACTTAATTCCTTTGGGCTTACAAAATAAGCACTTAGACAACAGTCCGTAGAGAGTCCCAAAGATTTTCGACTCGTCAGGTACTTGATTTCGTGGTGTAGTCAGCACACTCCCGTACTGAGGGAGGGTCGCGGGTTCAAGTCCCGCCGAAACCTAAATTTTCCGGGATAAATATTAAATTTTCTAGATATTATCCCGAGTGCGAAGGCTTACGCACTATAATAATAACAAAATCTTAGAATTGACGCCTCCAACTTAGCCCGTGTTGATGCAAACCACGACATCGGCATTCTTCATGGTATCTACCTGTGAAGTGTAGTGATGTAAATTGTTATGGCATATTCACATCCACTAAAGATGCCTCCACAAATATTTTTTTTAAGTTTGGTATGGGTTCATAGATGGCGCTGTCCTCTTAGAACAAGTGAAGTATTTACGAAAATAAGGTTTTGTAGCCAAAACGGGCAACTATCTCTGCCTAAACTATGCAAAATAAAACTAATATAGAGGAATAAAAAAAGGCTAAAAATAGGTATCACCACTACTCAATAGACATATTTTCAAATAAAGTAACGTTTTTGAACAAAAGCACATTAATATATTCTTCTATATTAAGCTTTTTTAACTATTATTTACAACTGAAACCATTGAGCTGACTGCAGACTGTTGCAAAGAATCAGAAAGCTCATGTATCAACACCATAGACGCTGGCTGAATTGCCTCGCTGTATGCTGCTATGCTATCAACATCAACATCACCAGCCTATAATAGTCCAGCTGGACATAGGCCTCCCCCAATGAGTGCCATAGATGGCATCATTATTTGGGGGTTATTGCCCATAATCCCCACGCTGGGCATGCGGGTTGGGGATCGCAGTTCGGTGTAGTTGTTCTGCAGAAGGCGCTGCTGCCCGCCCCCCGCTGTGTTTCCCTTAGTCGCCTCTTACGACACCCACGGGAAGAGTTGGGGTGGTGAAATTCTATGCCGGCACCACACGGCACCGCTATGCTATGCTTTGCTTAGAGAATATTATATATATTTTCAGAATAATAATGTGCGCGCCCGGGATGCTACTCCTCCCGCTGATGATGGAGAGGATCGACCCCCTGCCTGTCATGAGGCGGTTCAAGTTCTCAGGGATTGTTGTGCAGACCACCATTGTGGGCATGTTGTGAGTGTGACCTAATAAAATAAAAATTAATAATGCTCGACAATACACAGCATCATCTAGCCAAGCAGAGCTTGAGTTATGGTAGCCAAGCAGAGCTTGAGTTATGGGTACTAGATTATTGATATACATAATACAATATATTAAATAGACAGATGTTATTACTATAAATAGAAACCGACCAGAACACCAGGGACAAACATCTGCTGAATATACAAACGTTTGTCCCGAGGCGGGAATAGAACATGCAACCCTGGTTGCGTGTTCTATTAATAATGGTGAAAGAATTTATCAAATCGGTTCAGTAGTTTTGGAGCCTATTCAATTCAAACAAACAAACAAATTTTTCCTCTTTATAATATTGTTACAGATATAGTTTTTTTTTTATGGTAATATACATAAAAATAGCTCAAGAAGACTTATTATGACCTCTTTAAAAGTATTTTTCTTGGGCTATTGTTACGCGTTCCGTAAAACTAATGAAGTAAAGATAAATCAATTAAATTATATTTTTTTCAACATAACTGTTTTTTTACAGTCTGACGGTCATGGTGCCTACTGCCTGCGCTATTTTCCCGCAAAGATGGTACGTTTATCATAGTTCTACTACATAATACAACAACAGCCAATAATAGTCCACTGCTGGACATAGGCCTCCCCTAATGTGCGCCATATATGCCGCCATGATAGCGTTATCATTTGGGGGTTATTGCCCATAATCCCCACGCTGGGCATGCGGGTTGGGGATCGCAGTTCGGTGTAGTTGTTCTGCAGAAGGCGCTGCTGCCCGCCCCCCGGTGTGATTATTCGCTATGTATATCATAATGAATGTTCGTTTGAAAGCCAAAAAGGAGAGGCACGTTCAGTTGTGGACAAATATGTGTTGATTGGTGCTGTAATAGTCCTCGCAAGCCATCTTAGAAAGTATAACGCTTAAAAAAATATTTTATAATTCTCTCTCTCGTCTCTTAGGGCCGAAACACATAACGCAAACTGCTTATTTTTGCGGCGCCGCAACGCCAAAATCGGCAGTTGCGTTGCCGCGTTGCGGCGTCGCGAAACAGGGCATTATGGTAGGGCAACCATTTTCTCGTGATTTTTGAGTGTGGATAGACGTCTCTCTGCGATGGATCGTAATAAACTTATTGCTTATTTGTTATTAAGAAGACATTATTCTATCTTAAAAATACGGCAAAGAAGATACTGGATACATCCATTAAGTAAGGGTATGAATCCAAATGGCGAGTTCTTTTCTAAAAAATACGAAGCATAAAAAAAAAGATACATGCTACTTACATTAAACTACAATTTAAACCGCGGATCAGATTTTTACGTTTTTACTACAGTAAAAATTGTAGTTTTATTGTGAATAGTGATCGCGTAAACCTAAGACTATATGTTACTACTTACCCAGTTTTGATTTTTCGGTTGAGTTTTTTTCCTTGTAATCAACATAAACGATCTCACAAATGCTTTTCCATGCTTCTTGTTTTATAAATTTGTCTTTATAGGTTTCGTCACTAGTATCCCACAAACAACGGTGTTCCTGAACCGAAGATATAAACAGATCGACGTCAACGTCAGACATTTTAATTTTAAAACTGCTTCTCGGTTGACACGTGTTGTTTGCAAGAGTGTTAGAAACAACTGCATCCTTGTCAACAAGTATGACGTCATAACGCTGGAATTCACGTCGTGCGTTGCGGCGCCGCACCGCTATAGCGCACTGCCGATTTCAGCGGCGCGGCGCCGCAACGCGCTTATGTGTTTCGGCCCTTAGTGATGGACAAAAATTAATAATGTAAATTATGTGGTTTAGTTTGTATAACGGGATGGGAATATTCGCATAGCGAATAATATCCTTGAGAAAAATGATTATATCGTCGATGTTTTTTTTTTCGAATGGACTTTAATGCTGTTGACCGCAGATGGCCATGACAGCGTTACCGGACTTTTTTATATCGTCGATGGAAATTTCGATTGGCGTAAAGGACAAATTGGCGATATTGAGTTATATATATTGCCGTAATCAGCTCGCCGAGATCTATCGAATGGTATAGTCAAAGTTTCTAAATTCCAATGTTTATGACCTTTACGTCCAAGCATTTTATGGCATATTTTGGTAAGAGAAAATACATTTTGTGGTGTAAAGTTCTGGCAAGTTTTCCATTTTTTGTAATATGGGTGTAAAGAACATCACACCGAAAAGGGATGGTCGTATACAACTTTTTTTTTTTTTGATATGGCCTATACGACACTAATAAGCTTTAGCATATGTTTGTGTTTGTCCCTTACGACAAAAATGCACTCTGGTTAATTTTGGCATCATGTCCTTTACGACCCAAAAAGTTTTTACAATACACTGTACCTATTGATGGTTTGTATCGGATAATTGTATCAGCTTTATAAAGTGCAAACATTTACAAAATAACAGAACAGAACCAAATTAGAACTAATATTAACAATCGAGATACCAGCAGACGGTTGCAAACAATCTACAGGTAGCTCATCTGAAAAAAACATAAAAACAGTTCGTACTCTTCTGTTTCAGCAAAATCTCAATAGACACAATCAAGCGGTTCGAAGAAGAAAACTATCAGGAAATTCTCAAGAATACGAAGGGAAACCCACCGGCATATGTTTACTTCAATAAGGGACTTTAATACGAGGGCGGTACTGAAAATTTCGGGAATCAAGGAAGTGACACAACATTACAATTTAAAACCAAGGAGTTTTCAATTAAAAAGATTTTAATATGACAGAAACAGTGGAAATATTCCATTCCCGATACTTTTAGTGCAGCCCTCGTACTTTTAATGCCCACGCATATAGATAGATTGCGGTGTGTCCACAGCGCGCCTGCGGTAATTTAGCGGCAGTGAATGCCTTAAGGTTATGTGTTAGGACATTTAATACTTGCAATATGTAAAGGCTACGGTGACACGGATGCTTTTCCCAAATATTATACAAGCTTAATACCAAAATCATTTGTAATTTAAGCATATTTTCACTATGATCTGCTTTAACTGTGCTGTCTGTCCAACATTCATTTATTAATAACTTTTTTATAGTATTAGATTAGAATAGTACAGTGCGCGTCACATATAAGTACCCCCCTATCTCAATGTATGTGGTACACAATAGTTGTTATTTTTGGGAATTTCAGACTTTGAGTATTATGGTGGGTGGTTCGATCCTGAGCGGCGGCGTAATAAATTTTTTCGTGTGTAAATTTGTGATAAGTTACAAGGGAATTCGAAGTAGTCGTAAATATTATGTAGACAAGGGGGGGTACTTAATTCTGACGCGCACTGTACCTATTTATATAGGTTCCTACCACATTTTTTTCTAAATACTGAACTGGAATTGAACCTAATCGGATTTCAAAGAAAACACGTTTTCTTATTATTTGTGTTGGTATTTTCAAAAATGATTGTGGTAGGAACCTAGGCAAATACTATTCTAATACAAATTATAGCAGATCATAGTCAAAATATACTCAAATTACAAATCATTTAGGTTTTACGTTTGTATGGGAAATTCATAGAGCCTAAAGGCATTGCCAAATAGAACGCGTTATTACGCGGCGTCAGGGCGCTAAGTTGACGCCGCGCTATAGCGCCGAACTGTGTTGTACTATGACGGTACTCTACTGTCACACAGCGACAAAACGTTGCGTAAGCTAGCGCGCCGCCCGCTCTGTGTGACAGTATAGTACCGTCATTATGTAGTACAAAAGTTCGGCGCTATATCGCGGCGTCAATTAGCGCCCGACGCGGCGTAATAACGCGTTCTGTTTGGCAAAGCCTTTAAAGTAAATAATGTAAGATAAGATGATTATAAAATCTATCAGGCATTATAAGTATTGCTGTAGGTGTAGATCAAAGTTCAAGTACCTAATACGTGTAAAAGTAAAGTATTGGTAAATATTAAACTGATTAGTAGAATCTAGTACCCTTAACAAAAGTTCTGTTTATGAAAATTAGCTTATGAAAATAGACAGATTGGCTCTATCTGACGACCTCAGTGGCGCGGTGGGCGAAGGTCCGCCTGCGACGCATTAGGTGGCGGATTCGTTTCCTGCCTCGGGACAAATATTTGTTCAGGGCGTTCCGGTCGTTTTCTATGAATAATAAAAAAAAAAAACTATTTGTAATAATATTGCATCAGTCATCTAGTACCCATAACACAAGCTCAGCTTGGGGCTAGATGATGCTGTGTAGATTGTCCGGAATTATTTATTTATTTATGTTTCCAACTTGATGTTGAATTTATATGTAGCTAAAAGCGTAAAGCTTTTTACATAATACGAGTATATAATTTGTCACGTTTTGTGAGCTTTTGACAGATGATAATTGTGTTAATATTGTGTGATACCATGCTGGAGCCGAATTATCGATATCGATAGCCTAAACCAGCTTGTTCCTTCTCTAAATATGTCAGTGCTAAAGCACAGACGTGTGGCAGAAATGCGCGGTTTTATTATAACGCCTCTACTGGATATGTACTCGATGCTTTCGCAAGTTGCATGAATATATAGAATATAGTTTATTTAAGTCGAGAGAGTATATTCGATCTTTATATAATCGAATCTAAAATCTATCAGCGTTTGACGAAAGTTTGCCTCCCTAACGCTTACAACAATAGCATGGCTTTTTGTTACAGTGTAAACAATATCAACCATATTTTTTTTGTGTTTATTTTATTGAATTTAATCAGTGTGAGCGTTATGGAAAGTTTTGCCCCGCCTGCGTTAAATATTATGTATGCATAATTTAAAGAGGAAACAATAAGAATCACAAAATTTGAATCAGCGCCATCTATTGGTGAAGCTATGCCTCAACAAGGAGAAGGAACATAGCAGGTAGTGAGTATAAGGGATAAAGATTGGGGTAAAAGGGAGGGATAAGAGTTATGTGTCTATCTGTGTCTGGGGGGGGGGGGGGGGGGGGGTTTGTTATTTTACTTTTTATAATATTTTTTGATACTGCTTTTTTGTATGCATTGTACTTACATTCCGTTTTTGCAGAGCTTTTTATTTATTTTTTGCATTCCTAGTCTTCAAATTATGTATGTAATTATGTTGGTAATTATTTTATTTATACTGATGATTTGTAAAACTAGTTGGGTTTTTTGTTGATCACATATTTTAAAAATTTTATCGTAAGCAACTTCATTTAAATACATATGATTTTATGATTGCTTGAAGACATTCAACTCCATAAAAGACGAATTATTTCAACTTGAAATATATAGAGACAAATTGCAGCTTGTAGTCTAATTAATCTAATTTTATTAAGCGCTTAATTTAGCTTAGCTTTACTAATTTTGTGTTGTACATATTTTAAAACTATAATAATGCATTGTAAGAAATTGTTATTTTGTAATTAGCTTAGTTACTTTTGTTTTAGTTATAAAGCTCAAATATATATCATTGTTTGAGTATGTAAGATTTTCGATGTCAATAAATCTTTTTTGAGTGCCATTTCAATTTCTCACGATAAGTACGTAAGTACTTATGTAATTAATATAAATATTTTGTTGTGAATTTTATGAAAAGTTTTGTGATAAGTTGTTAAGTTGATTGTAAAAACTTACAGTTGCTTCTCTTTAGATTAGCTATTTAGTTATTTTATTATATTTTATAAAAACTTAGTTAAGCTAAGCCTTCCAATCAATTCACAGACAATAAAGTAGGTGATAGACTTTACTTTGTTTTTTTTTAAAGCTTACAGTACGGGTCGGTTAATGAAAACATCATAATGTTAATTTATATCTATATTCGATAAAGTTCTTATAAAAAGAATTATTATAAATCTCCTTACGAGCTAGTAAAGTAAATAGTTATAAATTACATAATCAATTTACAGTTTCTTAAAATACACAAGTTATTTCATCATAAGGCACCAACATACATAAAATTAAACCGCGTTGCATTTCTAAGTATAATTAAAATCGTTAAATTAAACTTTACTGTTTCGAATAGTTTCTAGTTTTCTCTTTTTACAACAAGGGAAAGTCTTAAGTATTAGAAAATGCAACCTAGAACTACGTAACTTAGATACTGAGTTGAATTTTAATATAAGAACCTACTTTTAGGTTATGGGAATCCATGACAATACGCTTCCATCCAGTGACAATGCGCTTTTAACACTCAACTACATAAACGCTACTTGGGTTTATGCACGTCTCAATGAGCGGTTTTCGATTTGCTATAAAAAAATTGTTCCAAATTATCTCGATAGGTGGCAGGACTCGTATCTCAACGTCAAATGAAAGAAACCCAACTTTTTCAAGTTTCTAATCAGAGTTGCCAATTTAGCATCTTTTTTGTGGTTTTCTTTTTATTTGACATTTATACACCCTAATTTCCAATTGACGCCCTGCCATCTATCGAACATATTCGCAACAATTTTTTTCTTTCTAAAAATGCAAATCAAATTAGATTTGCCTTTGAGTGGTGTTCGGGTGTTAGACTCGAGCTTAAGGCAGCAAACGGTAGTAATTTTTACCAGTATGGCAGCTAGTCTTTGCAATACAGATTTATTCTAATTTATCTATTCGTACATGCGTATCAACTCGGGGATATGTTACAATATCATTGAAGTAAAAATAAATAATCTCCAAAAATATATCAAGATTTTGTAGCTGTTATTGTAATGACCACTAAATTACCTATGTATAAAAAAACTGTGGAATTACAACAATATTTAGTTATTTTATTAGGCTCAAAGATTGGAAACATACTAAATGAGTTGGTTCTCAAGGTTGCTATATAATGAACTAACTAAGCTCCAAATCATAATTCTCTTACACAAAATACAGTGACTGAAAACCAAACAATAAAATAAAGATAGAATAAAGCTCAGTACACATTCGCCTTTTCGAGTAACACCGACGCATCGCACATAGCTTTCGCCGTCGACCGAACCAAAAACATCAAATGGAGCTGCTCGAAAACATTCAACTGTACTCTAGTTCTGACTAAACCGTGTAGAACTGTGGCCCTTTCGAGATCTAACCACCGCTGTAGACTTAGTTCTCTCTCTTCAGTTGGTACGCCTTGAACCACGTCTAGAGGTCCCCATAGCATAAATTCTAAGATAGATTTAGCTTGGTTGAGTGATATGGCTCTTTCTTCTTCGAGTATGTCTTTCAGTAAGGGGGTTAGTTTGTCCCCTGGAAGAAGAATTTCGGATGCTTTGATGGCAGATTTGCAGAGGGAGTTGTGTGGCTCATCGGTGGACTTATTGCAGTTTAACTCGTCGCTCAATCTGTAATGGAGATTTTGTATTACCTATTAGTAGGAAGTTCTAAAAATAATTAGGAATAAAAAAAGTTTGACGTAGTTGCAGTGATAATATAGTTTGAATCATGAGTTCAAAGGATGGTTCAAAATTCAAAGTGATATGCTAGTTTAGGGGAGAAAAAGTTGTGACAAGAATAACACGGTTTCCGTTTTAGTTTCTAGTTACAAAGGGGTTTGTCTTAGGCCCGCTTTGATTTTACAAATTGGAGTGACGTTTCCTGCATCAGAAATAGCATTGTGTTAATAAAAAGGGGCCAATATTTTATTTGTTCTACGGGGAACGGGAAATACCGATGGTTGTAACCTGTCCGAAAGTTTTTGCATTATTGGATCCGTTTGGCAGGGTAAGTCAATACTATATTTCTTAAAATGTCGCGTTGCTTTAATTCGTTTATCTATATACTTGCGACCCGCTCTGAGAATTTTAACTTTCGTGAAAGTTCCAGCACTTAAAATTTATAAGCTTACATAACCATAACTCACCCTTGCAAAATACACAATCGCCCATAACAATTCGTCTTCGGCGCCGAAAGCGAACTCAACCCATCGCTTGGCGGCGCGTTCTGACTTTGCACGTCTTTCAACGACACGAAACTGGACAAACTCTCTGGTATATCCTCAACCCCTCTGGACTGCAGACACTTCAAGCCGTTTATGATTTGCAGCATCATGAAAACTGCCTCATGGATCTGTTCGGTTTGGAAGAGTTGGTGCTCTTTCGTCATTCCCTCGGTGGAATGGAGACTTTCGCCGTAGGACTGGATGGTGTCGACTTGTGCGTGGGCGAGTACGACGATTGTGGCTGGAAGAAAAAGGGTGAGTCAGTTTTATTACGTGACTGATAGGTACCGGAAGCGTCTAAGGTTTGGACCATGCACGATCCCTTTCGCGCCTCAATGGACCTGACTAGCACAGAATGGACGCTAAATGAGGGCCCTATCCAGGCTGCATGGGTTGCTCCATTCCTGGTTCAGTTACCAAATAAAAAATCTGACTGCAAATATGTGTTTTGTAGAAAATGCAAGTAATTTTTCAGTATGTGAGATTCGGTGGCCGTATTCGTAGTTGAGTCATAATAATCATAAGTTTACCACGATGTTTTCAATGTGGCTATCTATCTACCAATTGTGTCACAGCATGACTTTGTTATGACTATGTTATGTATAAGCATGTTTGTTATGTCTTAACGACTAGGACTCGGAAAATACCTATCAAAATCAAAGTGCTTTATTTCCTTTAGACCTTACAGGACTCTTGGAAACGTCACAAAATACAAGTTACATAGGTACCTATTACGGGGTAATAAAGAGATCACTTTGATTAATTGTTCACTTCAATGTTATAAAGGTAAAGTAAAGAAGCGAACGTTGTTGTTGGCTTCTTCACCTAGTTAGATTGTTAGTTTTCGTTGGTTCTCGAGTTGGAACAAAACTCGTCCCAAACTTTTTAGTCGTCTAGATAATCTGATATTTTATAGTACAATGATGCAACTTGTTAAGTTGTCAATAGTTACGTTGCTATGTTGCTGGCGTGTTTACAAAATATTAAGCACAATGGTATTGAAACAGCTGCGACTAGGGTTCATGTTGCTTTTTTTACAAAACCTCCTAAATCGATTGTGAGAATTGCAAAATTGCTATCAAAAACAAAGCAATAGAATACTTAGTTTTGCGCGGAATTGATACTAAATATGTTCATAGTTGTGTAACAAAAATAGGTTAAGTATATATTATATATCCTATTTTTGTTACACCGTTGGTTATTCATATACTTTACTGCTCATGATTATAGTTGCGGGATGTTAACTTTTCTTGTGCTGTCTAAACCTTGTTCCATTTTACCTAGATCGCTGTAAGGCTCTTTTAATCAATGAAGTACCTAATACATAGTTAGGTACTCATAGATTTTAAAATTGAGACCACAATAACTGGCAATAGCACACTGTCCTGCACGTATTCTTATGGTCAATTCCTTAGGGCTACCTGTAAGATATTTTACACCCAAGTTACATATTATTATGTTGGATATACCAACCTTGAACCAAATCCTCGCCATCCTCCCCAAACGTCGCTTTCGGCACCAGATCACAGAACTCCGTGACCGCATGAAGGCTCAACGTCGGCGCTGACTGCTGGCACACCATTTGCGAAGCCATCTGTTCCTTATACATCATCAATGTCACGTGTACTGGGCCCTGGCTGGAGGTCCACACTGCAGGGTGGAAGATCCGCTTCCCAGCTCGGACTAGATTGGATGGTTGGACGGAGAAGTCGCTCCAGCGAAGATTGGTGCAGGCTTTTAGACCTCGGAGGGAGGGCTGCATAGTTGCGCTTTGTTGTACCTGGAAAAGGATTTAGTTTTTACGTTAGTGGGAGAAAGTGTAGATATGGCACAGAACTTGAATTTGAATACGATTTAGTTTCTATAAGTTAGTCCGAAGAAGTGTAGATATGACACAGAACTTTAATTTAATTTTCCCCTGACCGAGGTTTGAGTGGCACTCAATAACATGAGTGCCACTCAAACCTCGGTCCTCTATGCCATCTCTTAGGGCTAGATGATGTTGTGTGGCTCGTCTAGCATTATTTATTTATAATTTTAATAATTAGGGAAATTAAATCCATTAAAGTAGCTACTAAAGAAGACCGGAAAATGATGAGACAACTTGTTCTCTCGATGATGTCAATTATCAAACTATGCTATATTGATCTTCAGCTTCTTGCGTGTAAATCGCAAATAGCTTCTATTTGAATGCAATCTATAACACTATTAATCTAAGATGTATCTTGCACTAAGATTATAAAATAGAGCTGCGAAGTATATAGTTAGTGGGTACAATTTCAAACCATTAGGTACAATCATAGTGCGACCTAGATGTAACCTTATATTGTAATTTGCGGTGTTTGTCAATATTGCATTAGTAGATTGCGCAAGCGATATCACGATCCAGCTAAAGTTTAGCTAAACCTATCCGACAGTATAATGATCATAAATTACCTGTTCTAAGACCTGAGCCAATGCTTCGTGATTCGCGATTACCACTGCCCCGTAGTTATCCTCCAAGTTCCTATGAACCACGCTTCTTCCTTTCCTGACTCTCAGTTTGTTCGTTGTTGTTTTCAGAGTCATATCATTGGAGTAGTCTTCGTTTGTAGGGCTGTCCATATTGTCGTTTGAGCTGTAGAAACTATAGGGAGAGTATATTTCCGACTCTGTCTCACTACCGCAGTATGGTAGCGATGATCTGTTAAATACGCTGTTGTTGTAATTCACAGCTTCGACAACTTCTTTTCTGTTTTCCGTTCGACTTTCAGTTTCTCTGGGCTTGGCATCGCATTCTGGGGAGCTTGACCGGGCGTGTACGTACTCGTAATCACTGTCGCTGTTCTTAGCAGAGTCACTGTTCTCCTCTTCATATTTAGCGTTGTTGTAAACATCGTCATAGCTATGAATGATGGTGTCGTTTGTAGCTTGGACGAGTTCTGGGCCATCATCTAGTTCGTCTTTGTCATCGTCGATAGGTGTTCTGCGTTTTGGGAGCTCCAAGTGTGCTTCCCTTTCCCGCATGCTCGCGGTTCGTTCGGGCTTTCTTGGAGCGAGCGCTGATCGGATTTCTCCTGAAAACACATCGATAATTGTATTAATTTACGTTATCAATAGGTACATCAAAAACCGTGCGAACAAATTAGTGACCAATTAAAATAATATCCTAAAGCAAGCGTTCCGTTGTAGAGTTTTAAGGTCATATTAATTTTGATAGAATTGTAAAATAGTTGTAATCTTACCAAGGTTGGCATAAATGTTGTCTGCTTTGGTCGGTGTTCCGGACCAAGTTTGTGTCTTCTGTTTTTTCTGCAGTGCTACTGATTTAGGTGGCGGTGGTCTAGCAGGTTTAGGCACGGTAGCTATGGCTTTTTCATCACTGAACTGTCTTGGTGGCGGAGGTGGTTTATTCAATACTTTAGGCGGTTCAGGATCTGTGGCGGAACTAATCCCGCTGTATATCGACACATCATCATGACTCAGACGTCGCAATTCCGAAATTTCACAATTTGATTTCACAACCTCAACGCTCGATCCGTTGATGTCCAACGGATGAATAATGACGAGACGAGGCTTCGGTTTTGGGGTCAGATCGTAGATATCCTCACATTTGTTAGTAACTTTTGTGACTTGTGGTACAGTTAGCTCTTTTTTGCTATCTAGGTCTTTAGATGATCCTATCCGCAATAGCTTTTTGATTGAGAACTTAAGTTTTCCTTTGCGTTTTTCGTCTAGTAGTAAGTTATCATGTGATAATGAGATGTTTCTACGCGGCGCAGGTTCAGGAGCTATTTCTACCTTCTTTGTTTCAATTTCTTCAGTAGTTTTTGATTTGGGCGTGTAGCCCATTGATGGCTGGAATGACATTGTAGCTCTTTCTCTCTTTTCCATTTCGCGTACCACTGGGGAATCAGACTTCATAAATCCTTGCATATTTCTTTGGTAAATATTAGGATATTCATCTATCGTAGGGGTTGATGGTGGGGTGGGTGCCTTGCGCTTACTCAGACTGCTAATTGACGAGTCGCTGTCCTGTTTAGTAAGGACTGGTTGAGCGTAATACAATGTGTCAGACTTATCGTCAAACCTATCCGCGGCTTCACCACTCTTTTCTTCGGATTTCGTAATACTCTCGTCATCGTTATTTGTCGCCTGCTGTGGATGCATAGACGTCTGATTAGTTGCGTTGGTTTTTTTGCCCGTCTGTTTTATAACTGGTTTGACTGGTAGTTTTGGCTTTTCTGGCAAAGCCGGTTTGTGCGCAGGCATTATATCAGATATCATAGCATGTAAAAATGAAGGACGCGGGTCCATTGCAGGGACCGGACTCTTTGGAAGTGCCGGGGCGTCGGTGACCTCCTCTGGGTCGGCTCTACCGTCAGGCTCGCCAGCCAGTTCGCGACTGGCCTCCGCAGAAAATAAATTATCTTGCTGCTTTGGCATAATAGAAGGCATGTCATTGATCGGACTCTGGAATGTGGAATAACCACCATTTTGTTGTCCGTCCGCTTTCCTAAGCCTTTCAATTGGTGACATTTTGGCTTTTATATCGTCATTGAATACCTTTATCTTGACGGTTTCCTCGCATTTATTAGTCTCTGAGAAATGACCGCTATCATCGTTGTCAGAGTCGGTCCGGCCGCTAAAACTTTCGTCATCTGACGCAAGTGAATTGTTTGCGGTGGAATTTAGCGTGCTTACAGCTGAGTCAACACTACTGTTCTCATTTCTTTCAATATTTATCTTACAGAACTTAAACTCTGACCTACTTAGATTAACTTTAGGCCTCTCTTGAGTTTTTATCAGAGGTGATTTTCTGACGATACCGTTTTTCTTAGTTTCAGTCATATCTTTTCTTTCAGGTTCATCTGACATGCTTTCTTTCTCCTTCATCTTTTCGTCGACGACTGTAGGTTTCGTATTTTCTTTTGATGATATAGTTTGTTCTGTGGCACTATATCTCCTATTATTTTCCAGTGTCTCAGATATTTCCTCGAGCAGAGATTTTTCTGTACAAATACTTGCAGCTGTTGTTAAGTTATCTGCACTTATGATCGTTTCGGTTTCTTTCACGTACGTTGAAAGAATTATATTAGTTTTGTAATTTTGAGTCTCTTCCAAAGCTTCAGATACATTAATAACGGCGGGTTTTCGAATGTGTGACTTCACCTTACCCTTTGTATTTTCTTGTCCGAATGGTGTGACCGAAACGAGCAACGTTTTCTTTTTACCGTCGGAATCTGTTTGCATTCTCCCCAGCATTAGTGAAGTGTATGATTTAGCTGTGGAATCTCCTAACAAGTTGGCTTTTACTGTGTTGAAATCTGTGTTCGATTTTGTGATTTTATACAGTTCTCGCTCTTCCTCTGTGTCTGGGAATGTGTCATCCTCTTCCGTTTCCTCTGACAGTTCAAATTCTTCGCCGTCTGACCAATCATCGCCTCCGAATCCTATAACACTGCATACTTCTTCAGGGAATCTGACATTTCTTTTGCTTTTCTTTTTCGGGTGTACTTTAAGTATACTCGGTGGTGATTTCTTAAAGAATGCTCCTCTATGTTGGAATGATGTGGCTAGATACTTGCTGCCTTCGGTCTGACGGTCGTTTTTGGTGTGCTCCTCTCGAGCCTTGAAGCAGTTCGAGCAGAAGTCCTTCTTCCACGCGTTCTGAACGAAGCTGTGGCACACCGGAGACATCTTGTCTTTTGAATACCGACGGTTGATCACGTAACTGGCATTCTGGAAAGAGAAAACAAAGATTAAAAACGTGTATCGTACATATTTGGAGATAAATAAAACTAAGTGACGATACAGGCAAAGATCGAAATTGTATTGCAGCAAATGTAATTTCGATTAAAGAATCAGTTGTAATCGAGGTACACACACATACGTAAAACATAAAGAACTGTAAAGATGTCACACGTAACAAGGAAGTAGAGCAGAGCAGTTACGCGTCGAAGAAGAAAAGCATTGCGCCTCTATGGCATTTCAATTAAATGTATTGATATCTGGTGTTACGCGTGCTTTTCTGGTTTTATTTGTTACGCAAAATGGTGCTGCATGTTTATTGATTGTTATGTAAATGTTCGTGATTGAAGTAGTTTTTTTCATTTGTTTATTCATCACAGCTATAACAGCAACTGGTTTGAATCTAAAATACTCAATGTTACTAAATTTTCATGAATACAGTTGCAGGTACTCTTTGTTGTAAGATGGTAACATTGTTTGATTATGTTTTAATAAAGCTTTAGTATTGGCGGTGCTGAGTTTATAGAGTTAACAGATATTTAGTCTTGATATCTGGTTGACAATTAGCAGCTTACCATAAAACTGATTTTCTGAAAAACAAAGTTCACCGAATCATGACAGAATCCAAGGTAAGCCAGTCTAAATCCGTCTATTTGTCTATCATTATTCTGAGATAGATAATATGCATAGTTAATTACAAGGTAGATCACCTCATACCTATTTGGCTATTCACCGGTTCCGATAAAAAATCCGTATAGGTACAAGCTAATTTCTTAAACACTTAATTTTTAGCTCTTTTCGCAGTTTTTTTCCACTGTTTGACAAATCAGGTAGTCAAACCTGATGACTTGAATTCTTTGAATTTTTGAATTTTATAGCTACCAAAATGAAAGAAAAATACAACAAGATCTAAGGCAACTGAAATTTGGCACACCAGTAACATAATTATTGTCATGACAAAGCAGTCAAGTCAGTCAAAATAAGCGGCACTTTGCAGAAAATTTTGTTGCATGACAAACTTCTTCCATCTATAGTCAAATGCATTTGCTACTACTTGTTATTTGTTATGTAGCTAACTTGTTATTAATAAGTATTTACATGATTATTTGGGTCATTTATTCGATAACATCTGACTAGACTTCAACTTCTTTAAATCCAATGAAGCGTTTGACTGTAGTTAATTACGATGTTGGTTAGTTATAGTTAATTAAATTAACTATACCTACGTCAATTTAGTTAATAGTCTAACGATTTAATTAAAGGTTTTTCGTGTTTTGCACAAGATTTAAGATTTAAGAAGGATATATAGACTGACAAACAAGTCAGTCTATATATCCTTCTTAACACACTTGATTCTTTGAAATGGTGCCCTAATTTTTACTCAGATCAGTTTCTTATGACAGGGTTTCTGTTGACTGTAGGTAAGAAATCAAAAAGCCTAGCTAAAAAGTTAATGGAATCTTATCGTAACCAGATATTAGGAACATTAACATAAGTATATACAAATATAATTAAAATTTATAAAAATAATAATAATTAGGATTTTATAGGATAATTAGAATTTAGGTTTGTTTTATTTGCCACTTTTCGCATGAACTATTCGAATAATTTGGAATACAAAGCGCGTGTGAGAACCATTATTAATAATAGTATTAAAAACAATACACTAAATAGATTTTTTATAGCGCTTTCACCCATGCCTTACATGCATACCTTGCCGTGCTTTCTCTGCAAACAAACATCGTATGTCGCCATACGATTTACATACTGATCAAATATTCATACATTTCCATTGCGAATACCAGACCATGTATGACCAATCAAAATAAACCGATAAAGGCTTTCTGGTGTATCAAACAATGTGTTTGTATATGTTAATGTTATGTTAACTTTCTAATGGTTAGTTTGATGTTCATCCGTTTTGGGAGATCTTTATCATGTAGGTAATCTAATCTAGTACCTACCACCTGATTTTCCTTTCATATCATTTATATATGTTACAAGTGGACGATGGATGCAGTTAAAACCAAAACGTCCAATTTGAATAGTTTATTCAACAAACACCTGCAAAATGCCTCGGGCAGTTCTACTATCCTACCTATCTAGGTAAAGTAGGTAGGATACTATATTTGTTTACTTACATAGACCGTTTGCATTCTCTTTCGTAATGTATATCGAGGTCGCCGACACCGCCATCCTTGGTAGTGTATGGTCAGCAAATTGCTTGGTTTTGCTTGTTTATTGGCTATTAAGGTACGATCTTATGATGTTAATGAAGATAAAGTAAATGCATATGTATAACACATCATAAAGTCTATACATACCATTATCTTTATCCTATACTATCAAGTAACTAATTATTCAAGTCGGTTTATTAGTTTTGTTGCCTATTCAATCCAAACAATCAAATCTTTTCTCTTTAATTATAAATCGAATTGAAAGAAATTATTGTGCAGGTGTGCTGTAGTTCCATATACATCATATCAGCTCACAAAATTGTAAATACCTGCTTCATTTGTTTTATTTTAAGTTACCTTAGATTGCTGTTATTTTTTATATAACGTGTTTTTACCACTATTGGTGTTTTTCAAAATTTAACGCATGAATTATCATTGCTAACACTTCCATTCCATTACTACTAAAGTTTAATGAACACTGACAGAAAAGTGGCAATCCGGACACATTGTCATGACAAAGAAGTAAAGTCAGGTCAATCCTTGGGTCAATCAGACACATTTTGCCATATCGAAGAAGTCAAGTCAAGTCAGGTCAGCTATGCGCTTGCTATGCGAGTCAATTTGACATGTTCCATGCCTGAATTGGTTACTAGAGAACTGCTAGGCAATTGAGCCTGAACGTTTCGGGTTCAATACCCTTCGGAAACAAAACATTTACTAATAAGCATTCTAATTTCCTTCCGTCTGACTTGAATAACCTATGTCCAACGACGGAAACTTGCTGTGGTGCCGGCATAGAATTTCACCACCCCATCTCTTCCCGTGGGTGTCGTAAGAGGCGACTAAGGGAAACACAGCGGGGGGCGGGCAGCAGTGCCCTCTGCAGAAAAACTCCACCGAACTGCGATCCCCAACCCGCATGCCCAGCGTGGGGATTATGGGCATTAACCCCCAAATGATAGTGCCATCTTTGGCGCTCATTAGGGGAGGCCTATGTCCAGCAGTGGACTATTATAGGCTGGTGATGATGATGATGAACGACGGAAAATATACTACCTACCTCCTATTTCTATCTAGTTGTATCTTTCTCTCATTAATGACCTCTAGTAAGTACCTACTTAGTATACTTATAAAATTCACAGAACAGAAATGGCCTCAATTCCGAAAGCCATGCGTGATTCACGAATTAGGCATATTAGCGGCATCTTTTCTGACTGTACTAAAGATTTGTGCTACAAGCAATTTGCATTTCTATCTAAACATCTTCCATTTCGTATATTAGACCCTTGTTAAGGTAAATTAGGGTCGATACTTATATACCTACTTAAAATTTCTCAGCTCTTTATTTTTAGGTGAGTGGCTTTTTTAGTTTTTTTAATCCCGCTTGGCGGCGACCGCGACGACATGAATTTTGAGGGGTCGTCGAAAATAGTAGTTTTATTCAAGGTATAAAGTCAAAAAACTCCGTTAATCTCTAGGAAATCTTAGGCATCGATGTGATGAATATTCACGAGTTGGTAATTGTAGAAATGAAACTCTGTAACAAGCAAATTAGATAAGCTCTTATGATAATCATGTTTATGTATAATTTTCACTTTTAAATAAGATAAACCGGTTCTGTGTTAGATATTTTCTTTTTACTTGAGCCCAGAAACATGATTTTATCTGCAGGCTATCTATAAGTAGGTAAGTACTAATATTATAAAGAGGAAAAAAATATTGATTGCTTGAATTGAATAAACTCCGAAACTACGGGACCTATTTCAAAAATTATTTCACTAGGTATTAAGTGAAATATTTTTTTAATTCTACATAATCCTTGATAATTCCTGAACATAGGCTATAGAATATTTTCAAAAAAGTTAGGTGAAAACTTAAATAATGTAACCCATGTCCCAAAAGTTAAGTGTGTAATTTTTTTTATATGAAAACTTAAATAATGTAACCCATGTCCCAAAAGTTAAGTGTGTAATTTTTTTTGGGTCGAACTGCTATTATCTATGTACCTAAACATAGAGATTGAAAAGGAAAAACAGAATGTTGTACATCCAACTCTAAAACTAACAATCTAACAAGGTAAGTATTTCTTGTTCGCTTCTTTACTTTACCTTAAAAAGATTGAAGAGAACAATTAATCGGCTTCAAAGTGATCACTTTATTTCCCATTTTTATTTCTTATTAAACTTGTATTTTGTGACGTGTCCAAGAGTATAAGTTCCTTGGGTCTAAAGGAAATAAAGCACTTTGATTTTGATTTTGATCATGTACCCAAAGAGTCCAGAATCACCTCCTTTCGGCCTAACCTCCGAAAGGAGGTTGCATATCTAAATTTCGTGCAGCGCGTAGATAGAGTAGTAAATAGAGAATTATGTAGGTGCCTACGATATATCTATTTCTATGCTGAAATTTAGGTAGACAAAGGCCATTTAAATATCCAGGTCAACAGATGCTAAAACCGGAACGCGAGGAGAAATCTACCACCTTTACAAATAAAGACTTCCTTGCATTTATGAATATAAAATACTATTATTTGGCGAAAATATTGCGTGTTTTTGCAAAGTTAGATAAGTGTTCTAGTTCGATTCTAGAAATATAAATGCAGTTTTATAATAAACTGGTTGATGAGTCACCTGAATAAATATTGTTATATGATTCGATACTTTCTAAGGTTTCTTTCCAGTAAGTGAGGGTGGGGTAGTTTTTGTGAATAATACTTTTACTAAATACATATATTATCTATAGAATACTATATGTACTATATGATAATATATGTACAAGTAAATAAAAGTACCTACGTACGAAATAAAAAGGTCAACTACTAGCTAAGACAAACTAAATACGAGCTAAGTACTCAACTCAGTAGAATAGTAAAAATAAAATAAATGTAACTAATTATTCTGGTCTTAGCCGTCAATGCCGAGTGGAGTTCAGATAACTAAAGTTTAGAAATGTCGAGCGTGGTCAGTACGATGGGAAACTACATAATGTTAACTCTCTATTATCGATTAAAAAAAAAACACTTTTCCTATTGCAAAATAGTTTTGTACGATAGTACAGAACCCTCCGTGTGCAAATCAACTCGCACTTGTCGGTTATATTTTTAATTCCTGTTTTATAATAGTTTCTTAGTATGGTAAGTTTCACAGTTCAGATTTTGTTTTGAATTTAGTCAGCTTCGTTTGCACACGTTTCGATTATAAAACAACATTCCTTTTTGAGAGTCGATTAGATGTGACATCATTCTGTCAAAGCTAGGTATTTAAATAAATATGTAGAGTTAAGTATCGTATAGAATAGATCTGTGGTACTTATATAGTAAAATGATCCATAGCAAAGAAGAAATATAGCTGAGTTTAAGATTTACTTAAATTATTACGACGAGCTCTGTGGCGTGGTGGGCGAAGGACCACCTGCGACGCAGGAGGTTGCGAGTTCGATTCACGCCTCGGGACAAATATTTGTACGATCTGCAGATATTTGTTCTGGACGTTCTGGTCATTTTCTATGAAAAATTAAAAAAAAATATCTATATACATGTTATAATCTTGTATTATGTAATATTCTCATACCATAATCTAGCCCAAGTTAATCAGAGCTTGTGTTATCGATACTAGATAACTGATATACTTAATACAATATATTAAATAGATAGACATATTTTATTACACATAGAAAACGATCAGAATTCTCTGATCTGTAGATCGTTCATAAATTTGTTCTGAGGTGGGAATCGAACCTGGAACCTACTAGGTAACAACGCATTTATATTCGCAGACAGAAACTCGGAATTAATTTCATAACTCACTTAAATAACAATTATGATTTCTTCAATGGGAACCGCACGTACCTATTTCTAAGAAAAAGCCCTTTCACACAAACAGTAACTTAAACGTAACTTAATTAAGGTTTAGGAACTTAAGGCTCTGCCCAACGACAGACATCGTAAAACGACCACTTTTTCGTCGCACAGTTAGGCTTACTGCGATATATTACAAGCCCAAAAAAAATACAGTTTATTCAAGTGTATGGAAAAAAGACTTATACAAAAATATTTCATAAAAACCATCTAGGAACATGAAAAAAATATCGCAAGAAAGAACACGAAAATACTTTTTCGTCTCGAAATGCTCAATATTTTGAGTGATAACATTTTATAATTTTGTTACTGTAAGAAAGGTAATTTTATCATCTAGAGAAATATGTATAAAGATTTTAATTTACTGGTGTATTTACTTTTAAAATAAATTAAAACCGATAAATAATGTTGACATTGTCGAACAAGAGATTCAACTACATCAAACGCATCACCATTTTCAACTTTATTTGTCAAGCGCTACGAACTACTAAATAATACTACTTATACCTAAATATTGTCTTTGTACAGGGCCTTAAGTGTGGGAGAATGACTTTGGTCTCTCACGAAATATTTCTAAGTCGATTAAAATGCCGTTTGGGTTATAATAGGGTTACTCCACAGAGAAGTATTTTAAGAAAATGTATAAATGTGTGCTCGTGAACGACAAAGCTTGATTTGATTTGGTAAATTACAAGTTTTTGAATTAATTTTATATGAGTTGTAAGTACTACATATAGGTATCCATATAGGAGAGAAATATCCACATGCATGCATAGTAGGACAAAAACATATTTTAGATCTATTCTGTAGTATTTTTAAAATTTTTCGTCTCAGTACCTAACTCCTTTCTATTCTGCACCGTCTGATTTTATTTCTATACATTTTTTTGTTATTTCCTACTAATTTTATATAAATTTACTGAGACTTATAATTTAATAGTTGCTCGTTTTCCAAGTCATTCTTGTATGTTTTACAAAAGAACAAAGTTATTTTCCTTTATCTGTTATATTTTTTTTTATAATTACCAGAAGTTTTATTTTTGTTTCCTTTATTATATGGATAATAAAGGAAATTCTTAAAACTTAGGTACACATACTTAAGTAAAAATTATTTTTAATAGTTAAGAACTTATAAAAATTATTCTTAAATTGGTACCTAGTACTTATACAGATAAGGAAGTACTGATATTAGTCAAATGGCATTAACATGTTCAGAAGTTATAAAAAAAAAACAACAAATAACCACTTAACCTTGCCTAACACTTTCATTGCGACCTACGCACATGGATTCCTCCTGCAGCAAAAAGTCCATAAATAAATAAACACGCTGGACAATACACACAGCATCATCTAGCCCCAAGCTAAGCAGCTTGTGTTATGGGTACTAGATGACTGATATACTATTTATATAATAATATAATATATTACATAGATAGATATTTATTATTATAAATAGAAAACGACCAGAACACCCTGAACAAATATCTGCAGATCGTACAAACATTTGTCCCGAGGTGGGAATCGAATCCGAAACCTTCCGCATCGCAGGCGGACCTTCGCCCACCGCGCCACCAGAGGTCATTAAATGCCTATGAGAGCCCACTGCTGAAGCACAGATAACATAATATGAAGCATGGACTGCAGTGAATGTGTTAAAACAGTCCCTAAGTCCTAAGAAAGCCAGTAAGCACTTAATTCGCGGAAATGATTGCTATTCGAACCAGCTCCTTTCCGTATTGCTTTCTCTACATCTCGCTAGGTGCTATTTATAAGTCTAGATATCACGCTAATACTGGTTTAGTCCAATACTTCCTGTGTAAGGATTAAGGATTATTTATTGCCCTTAATTATAATAATATTATAATTACTTAAATATACAATTTTATCTTTTGGTAATTACGTATTTGAATTTTAAGGGAGGCCTATGCGAGAAGGCAAAACAATATAAATATCGTTGTGAACCAATTCAAAATATGCTTAGGTCGAATGACCCCGTTGGGATGAGTCCGAACGGCCTCAGTTTACTAAAAAGCCAAATAAACAATACATCAATAACTAGCGTCCGTACCGAGTATTTACAAAAAATCAACAATTATAAATTTTTACACGCGCCAGCGCCGTTTTTTTCATAAAAGTTTTCATACGGAGAACTTATTTGAAAATATTCTATAACCTATTTCCATCAAGGATAATGTAGAATTCATATAGTGAAATAACTATTCAAAGGTCCATTAGTGAGGGAAAAGAGGGTGTCCCTGTGTTTTCGCACACACTTGAGTAGGTACTTTAAAGTATGTCTTATGCACATGGTCACACTCAGTTGAGACTGACTGTCGAGGCCGAAATTTGGCTAGGAGTACATCATGCATGAATGTACTTATCTGTGGTATAAGTTTCCTTTTTGAGGAAAATTCTCACAGAAAACTTAAAAAAATAAAGTAAATCGAAGTCCGTGGGGTATCGAAGCTTTCCAAGTTTTAAGAAATAACCAGTGCGCCTGGTCGAAGCAACGCGAAACCCGAGCTGGTGCGCCTATCGGGCCCATTGCTATATAGTGGGGCAAAGCTGCCAGCGCAATCTGGGGATGCTTCCAAATGGCTTCCGAATGGTATTAAAATAGTCCTAAAACTCTAGATTCAACTGTATAAATATGTAGGTAGATATCATATGAACGGCGCCTACTCAAACGAATCTTCAAAATTCATTGTTTGTTCATATTTCTTCGACTCCTTCAAAGATTTTTGGTTCGGATAGGTTTGCGTGCAAATGGTAGGAAAAACCAAATACATTTCTTCCTAGTTGATTTTTACTAGCGACCTTCCCCGGCTTTACACGGGTGTATGTTGTACGTATAAAATATTCTCTTGAATCACTCTCTACTAAAAACTCCGCACCAAAATCCGTTGCGAAGTTTTAAAGATCTAAACATACCTACATAAGGACAAACAGAGGGAAGTGACTTTTTCATAATATGTTAGTGATTATCAAAGCCTAGACAGCAGACAATTTTCTCAAGAAATAACATGGTATTCCCACTTATTTCACTTTTCTACGAAAGTCGAGGAGAAAACCTACTTGATAGTAAACATGTTTCGTTTCACTCCCTACATGAATAACCTGACATAAAGTGTTTTCTACTTCTTTCTATAACTTTTCACTTTTCCAAATGTCTAGATCTAGCTCACTCTATAAGGAACCTCATCATCATCATCATCATCAGCCTATGTTAGTCCACTGTTGGACATAGGCCTCCCCTAATGAGCGCCATAGCGCCCTGTCTTCGGCTTGTCGCATCCAGCATCTGCCAGCAGTCTTTCGCAGATCGTCATCCCACCTGGCCGGAGGGCGTCCTACACTACGTTTACCGAGTTGCGGTCTCCACTCAAGAACACGTTTACCCCAGCGGTTATCGGTTCTTCGCGAAATATGGCCGGCCCACTGCCACTTCAGTTTGCTAATTCTCTGAGCTATGTCGATGACCTTAGTTCTCTGTCGGATGAATTCGTTACGAATCCTATCCTTCAGAGAAACTCCGAGCATAGCTCTTTCCATAGCGCGCTGAGCGACTTTGAACTGGTGGACCAACCCTATCGTGAGTGTCCACGTCTCAGCTCCGTAGGTCATGACTGGTAGGACGCACTGATTAAAAACTTTCGTTTTCAAACATTGCGGTATGGATGACGAGAAGACTCGACGTAGTTTTCCGAATGCTGCCCAGCCTAGCTGGATCCTCCTCTTGGCTTCCTTCTCGAAATTGTTTTTACCCAACTGCAAAATCTGCCCGAGGTAAGTGTACTCAGAAACAATTTCGAGAAGGTGGCCATGTACGATCACCGGTCTTGGATCAATGTGGGCATTGATCATGACTTTGGTTTTATCCAAATTCATGCCAAGACCGATACATCGGGAGGCTGAAGCTAGACTATCCAGCATCCCGTTCAGCTCCTCTAGCGACTCCGCCATTAAGACTATGTCATCAGCGAATCGCAGGTGTGAGATGTAGCCGCCGTTTATGTTGATGCCCTTGTCTTTCCAGTCCAGCGTCTTAAACATATCTTCCAACGCGCTCGTGAACAGTTTCGGGGATATGACATCCCCCTGCCTCACTCCTCTGCGCAGTTGGATTGGTTTAGTCTGCTGGTCCTGTACTCGGACACTCATCGTAGCGGCTTCGTAGAGACATCTCAGCACCTCGATATAACGATAGTCTACTTGGCATCGCTGTAAGGATTGTAGAACAGCCCAGGTTTCAACGGAGTCAAAAGCCTTCTCATAGTCCACAAAAGCCAGACACAGGGGCTGATTATACTCTTCGGACTTCTGTATAATCTGCCTCACTGTGTGAATGTGGTCTATGGTACCATATCCTCCGCGAAACCCAGCCTGCTCCGGTGGCTGAAACTCGTCGAGTCTCCTGGCGAGACGGTTCGATATAACTCGTGAGAAAAGCTTATAGACGTGACTTAGGAGCGAGATGGGTCTATAATTTTTAAGAAGGGTTTTATCTCCCTTCTTAAAAAAGAGCACCACCAAACTCCCACTCCACGCCTTTGGAGTTCTCCCACTGTGAAGGACGGCGTTGAAGAGGCTCTGTAACTCCTGTATAACAGGGTATCCTCCAGCTTTCAAAAGCTCTGATGTTATTCCGTCCTCACCGGGGGCTTTTCCATTTTTAAGCTGCCTCAGAGCTAACACGATCTCGTCTTGACTGATGTCTGGCAGTTCGTCGGTATAGTGGCGTATAAGGAACCTATATAAGGAACCTACTTTCAGAAAATTAGGTATTTAAGATATTTGCTAGACAATTTTTACGTAGCTATTTATCAAACGTATTAGAAATCAATAATAATGTTTCCCAGATAACTTCGTTATAATGTATGAAAAGATTTTCATACAAAAGATATAAACGTGCTCCACCAAAATGTTCTTGAATTCGGCCGCTTTAGTAATTATTTTGTTAGGTTTGCTATGTAATTATTTAATTATTAATGATACCGGGTTAACTAAGAACCTAGTTTGTGCTCGAAGAACACCAATATTTTATCCCTTAACGAGGGACTCAATCAAACTACGAAAGATTTTGTAGTAAAATAGATGTTATGTAATTTAATTATAGTCAACCTAAATACTTCCATCATCTAGAATACCTACCTTATGTCAGATAAAAGTAGAATATTATATAGGTATACTTTTTACTCGTCTATTCCTTAGGTTTCTACCGCGAGCGGAGCGAACTCATTTTATCTCGCATGATTAATCATTACTCTTTCTAAAATAGCTCACTAAAAGTTGCCAACATCAATAATAATGGCCTACAGGTACATAAAATGTAGGTTCTTTAAAAGAGAATGAATCAGGCAGGTGATTAGTCACCACACCTACCAGCCTGATTACGTAACACATAAATACATAAAACGACCTTTGTTTACTTGACCATATACAGACTACAAACAGACGGAATAACGGAAAATAAAAAATTCATTGGCGGTAATTTTTGAGGCAACCCAAATTTTTTTATGGAATATTAGTACTATTTCGTTATTCTGTGGCAAAACCTTCGATTTGTATCCCAATCGTCGCTGCCACCGGAGCGGATATAGCAGAATTAATATATTAAAAAAAATTTGAAATTCGAATCCACATCGCACGTAACTTTTTAATACAACCTGCAAAGTGGTCTCTCCAAAAAGTTTTAATCCAGTGTCATGGAAATCTAAACTTTAATTACAAGTGTCAAGGATCAGAACTTGTTTGCATACATACCCACGTCCGTGACATTTAGGCTTCCTTATTTGAATGAGCTAAGGAAGTTTTCGAGACACTGGTTTTTGCTCTGAGAAATGTTTGAGCCTAATGATGTAAAGATTTAAAACCACAAGCACTTTTTTCGACAATTATTTAAATTCTGTTGCTTTTAAAGTGTCCACAACCACAAGCTTTTTAATCTAAATAGGCTATAAGCACAATATGTCCGACAGAAATTTACCACAGCTCCTAGTGACTGACCTATTGCTATACCACAAACCTTGTTGATGTCACCTGTATCCAAAGAATTTTAAGTTATTTGACATTTCAACTTATTTATTGTGTTAACTGCGTCCTTTCAAACATTCTATTTCTGGAGACAGCTGAATTACCTTATTGAACTTTAACACGTTTTAGCTATTAAATGCTACATTATAAGGGCACAAATACCTACATACCGAGTGTCTATGGATATTAAATAATATTGTCTAAAATAAATTGTTTTTGCATTCATAAATGTCAGATCATTTGTTGTCTTAATGCCACATTGCACCTATCTTTACAACTCGTTTTGTGCATTTCCATAAAAAACAACAGTTGTGTATTTTTATTAAATATTTATTAAAAAAGTTTTTAGTAATTTCAAGGATGTATGACAAAATGTGCCCATTCAAGAATTTTGAGTTGAGTTCTTCTCACGACATTGAGTAAGCCAAGAGTATAAGCCATATCAAGACAATTTGGTAATGAGTTCCTACGGATGAGGTGTAATTTAGGTTTATTGAGGTCCATTGAAGGTGATTTAAAGTACATAATGTTGTAAATTATTGGTTTAGAATTCTCATCTGCCGCTACTGCAGTTTTTTATGATTTTAAGATTAACCCAAAGAAAATTTAATCTTTAATCTTACGCAAAAATGAGATTAAAGATATAAGAAAAGGTTGAATTAAATAAAGGTTACCTACCATACACTGCTCGAGAGAATGCGGCTCACTTCGCTCGCCACGCTTTGTGATGCTTAACTGAACTAAGTCGGAAGTTCTATTGAACCGTTTGAACCTTTGTTACTGTCTGGGTGCGTTTCCGATTGCAATACGTCATCACATTATTCGATTGTAAATCGATTAGCCGTCTCGATTCATTGCTCGAAATGATTGAGGAATTGCTGGTTGACTCGACTCTATTGGATTCTTTTTTTCACTTACATAAGTGAACTTGTTATTGGTGGAAGTTAAACGAAGAAACAAAGTTGAAATTGGATTTGAAATTCGAATTCACTGAATACATTAATAAATACCGCTTAGATTGAATAACTTCGCGATCAAAATAAATAATTATACCAGTATATTTATTAAGTAAACCTCTAGACTTTTACTCTCAATCGAACCCCACCTGTAAGGTGTATGTTTTAATTTTGATGAGATAAACAGTACACAGTTGTTTCCATGTGTTTTTATGGATATCTTAATAAGTCCCATAAATGTCATATATTCTACTGACATACAATAGTTGGAAACTTTTACACGGTTTACTAGTTTCAAAAGTGCAGTAAAATCCACACTTAGTCATCATAAAACTTTGAAATGAAATTGTTTTTTAAATGACACGAGCGGTTTGCGGTGACATCAGCCAGATGTAGATCTCCAAGGTTGCGCTGACATTTTGGATTCGAAAGGTTGAAAACATGAAATTACCTAGAACCTAGGCATTTTAAAATTACTTCCAAAACCTACCTAGGTAGGCACAAAACCTATCAAAACACTATTTATTAAAATAATACATTTCAGGTACCTACACTTCATAAGAATTCTATATTAAAAAAATTGTGAGCGTGAAACAGGATTCTTCTTGCTGGATCCAAAATATTTGACGTCCAAACAGCATTATCTAAATATGTATTTTTAATTAATGCTTGTCTAATAACTATTATTATTTATGTTGTCGCTTTCCTTTATTGTTAAAAATATAACCGGACTGCAGTCTTACATTATACCAAAATCCTTTTCCTTATAAAATCGTGTTTCGATCAATAAAATACCTACGCAAACTTTTTGCTAACACCTGACTTATGAAGAGAGACAGTAGAAACTATTTACAGTTCAACTCTTAATTCTTTAGTTCCCATTAGTTTTATAACAGTTTTAACGGTAGGCTCGCTTCCTAAGGCCATAGAATTGATACAATCGTGGGACCCCTAACGGGGCAAACTGGTCGGCTCGATGCTACCGGGTCTATTTAATGTGACTTTGACAGGTGGTTGAATGGAATAAGTATAGTTTGCTACGAGTATTAGCCTGATCTACATATTTGTGATGTAGACCTTTTGATGTGACAATATTCTTCTTCTTTAACTTATTTACTTACAAAGAACTATCTGAGTAATTCGTAACTCTTTTCAAACCTGTCGTGGTCATTATGTTCATCCTTGTTGGGCGGCTGTTATGATTCGTTTTTGTAGCGCCATCTTTCTTATTGTTTGTCTTTGAACTCTTTTGATTAAGACAATACAAACACATGATTTACGATTATTTCATGTCAACAGGGTTCATATTATTTTAAAATAATTATTAGTATATACGCTTTGATAATTTAAATACTTATCTCTGTTGTTTTTAGATAATTTCGGTTTACCTATAGATTTGATGTTTTATACACAGAGATGCTTTATACTTACTTACATAATATCAGTACAAAGACCAGGCATATTGTTAATAAATAAATAATGCTGGACTTTAACATTAACAAATCACCAGTACATTATGAATATGTGCGGGTTAGCGCGAACCTTATTTGAGCTTGAGTAATAAATTCGTAAATTATAGTTTTTATAATGTACCATAACCTAGTTATTACGAATGGAAAACTAGGTAAGGATAAATCAATGCGCTTGTAATCAATTGACAATACAACTGTAACATAACGTATTCTCACAACAGATTTACAAGAAACACAGTAGTTCTCATAATATCATAGAGTTCCACTTAGCTCGTGCGACCGTTGACGTAAGGCAATTTTTTGCGCGCGCTTTCTCTGTAACACAAACACATTGTCTATTCCATGACGGGGCGATCTGTCAGTTTAGTTGGCAAGAATAATTAATTTGTTCCTATTTAGACTGTACTTTTATAATTGATTTTACTTGTTGGCTTATCAATACTAAGTAGATACTCAGTAAATACTTAAGTAGAGAACAAAAATAAAAAGACATTAGTAAATTGTAAGTATAAAAAACAAAATAAGGCGGTAAGAAATTGTATGTTTGTTTTTCAAATCTAAGCACATAGAGATTTCAATACGAAAGATAAACCTCTGACAATGTAAAATGTCATAACGATATTATGAAATTCAGCCATATAATGACATACGGTAACTGCCACGTATTCATAATGTTACTTATGATTTTATTTACATACTCCCGTTGTTTGTTTGGGACATGCACAACTATGAACTTAACTTATGAAGTTCCCTTATTGGTGACAGGTGAGTGAATGAGGACTGAATGACAGAATGAAGGTTTTCATAGACGCAGTTACTCTTGGACAGATAGAGATCCCAATATGTCGACTTTGTTAGTATGTGACTTTAAATAGGGAATTCCGAAAGTTTAGATTTCGAACGAGCCGACATTATTTACAAAGTATGTTACGACGAGTAAACTTCATGATTTTTGCATGAGTATTAAAAATAGAATAAAAATAATAGTTTACCTCAGAAACTCAATCTGTGTAGTTTTTATCAGAGAAAAACGCATGTCCCATTGAATACCCTGATTCCAAAAATAAAGTCATTAAACGCCAAATAGAGTTTGAAAATGTTGAGCAACAACAACAAAATAGACCACAACTTCTTTCAAAAATTAGTAACACCTTTTTTCTTATTATAGTATTTTTTTTATAAATTTTTACATGACTCATTGCAAATTTTGCAAACATAAAGAAAAAATTAATTGATATTTGATTAGGACATAGTCTTAGATGTCTTATGCCGGTCCTGACTACTAAATAATGTAAAATACCGATATAGGTATATTTACAGCTTTTTTCAATAACTTACTGATCCAAAAGATATCTTAAAGGGTCCCACTGTAATCATTTTAATACACAATATTAACTTCACGTAAAATACACAGTATCAATCAAAGACCAATCACAAACTAAACTTACGTCGCATGCAACCAAATGAGTCAGAAAACTGATTGTGGTTTCTTGAAAAAAACACGTAGGAAATAATCTATACCTGTATTTTCATATTATCTTTTTGGTTTGATATCAGTCTCTTACTATGTAATATTATTGAATTAACCAACATAAAAAAGCGAGTGGAGTTCAATTAATTTGTTTTGGTTTTAGATAGCTCTATTTTATTTTTCTGCACCTAAACCAAAGAGGTTTTAGTATACCATAAAAAGAAGGAATTTTTTAAACTTATCTAAAAAAATTCTTTGACAAATTACAGGCTCCAAGCCCAAACACTCCCTTAGATTCCGGAAACTTTATAAGTCTGATGATGTTTAGTAATTTTTTAACTATAAGATTTCTTTATCATGAAGATAACAATCTTCATGAGGATGTGTTTGCTGTAATCACACTGATCTTATCTTGACTATCGTGGCTAACAACACAGATAATAAATAGTACCTAGTACCTTCTAAAGGCCGTGTGGTTTATTACTAGCGGTCCGTCCCGGCTTCGCACGGGATTTAATAAAAATTTAATTTTTATGCGGATCCCTAACTTTTTGAAAATATTCTATAGCCTATGTTCATTACGGAAAATTAAGAATTCTAATGTAGAAAGAATTATTTAAATCGGTCCAGTAGTTTCGGAGCCTGTTCAATTCAAACAAACAATATAATCGTTATAATATTAGTATAGATTTTTCAGAAACTTCTAAATTAAAACTAAAAGTAGAGTTAAATTGAAACTCACGAAAAATCCTCAAACATCCAAAGAAAGCATAAAAGTTTAGTTTTGGAACTCTTTAAACTCTCTGATATCTCAAAAATGTTAGCTTAAACAACTCAATTAACTTTATCAATGTTTAGACAGCGAACACAAATATACAGTGCAGTCCATTACACGAAAACAGATTCCTAATCACTCACTCGGATATCAAAGCACGGCTAATGCACCCAAACGCAGTTTAAATATAACAGGATGGGCTATATTTAAAGTGGTCACTGACCTCTGATACAAACTATGGACCTAACGTTTAAGGCGTTACTCCGACCCAAATTAGCGTTGCCTTGCCACCACCGCTGCTGATTTTATGTTATTATGTAGGTCCTACGTTAAGAAAAGGAAGTTTAAAAACGGATTTAATTTCGTCAAGACTAATTACATTGATGTGATTTACGTCTCCGAAGCACGAGATTGTTATTAATAATTTACGATTAAGATAGATTTTTCATAGTTTAAATTTCGAGCTCCTCTTGGATAAACATTTTTTCCGAACAAATTTTACAATTTTTATCGGAATGGCAGTAAGTTTATCCGGATTTTTAATAATTATGTGGTAATATTGCTTACTCATATCATAAGTTCCTGTTTGGTAATTCGGGGCAGATGATGCTGTGTGAATTACTCAGATTTGTTATTATCATTCCCGACTTTAAAACCAACAACACAGACCTATCATCCCTCTCGCACAACCCCGAACGAAGGGGCAGAAACACCGGTCTTGCTAAGTGTACCTAATAGAGAACTGCAAAATTACTAGATGGCGACACAGGGCAATTTAGATCGCGCCATCGAATTGACGAGAACCGACTTCTAATTTTGATGAAATACAGTTAGTTGCATAGTTGTGGTTAGTTGCTTGTTATATTATAATATAGATTACTATTTTTGAACTCGTAAAAGTGGAATAGTTTTCTTAAAACTGTTCATCCACTCTGACTCCGGCGTATTGCTCTTCTTTATCAAAGATAATATAACCACTATTCTGTATCTTGTCACATTGTGATGAGATAAGATAAAGAAATCGCCTGCACACATTTCAGTATTTGTTCAGTTTTATCTATATTTTTTCAATAAAACAGCTACGTTATCTTTATTTCCGAGAGGAAACAGTATTTTCTCAACGTGTACCACACTTGTTCCTGAACTTGTCGATTAAAAGGTATTAATAAATCAAGTGGGTATTTCAACATTGTACCATCACGCACAAATACAATGTAACACAGAGGGTAATTGTGTGAAAGCAGCCATTCCCAACAAACAATTTGGCGTCAATTAGAGCTTATTTTAGACCTTAACGTGATATAAAGGTGCTATAGCAGCAGCAATAACAACTTTTGGCAACATAAGAGTGTAGTCTAACAAAATATTCCACTGTGAGCTATACAGCATAGTTTTAAGGGTAATAACAAGATGAGTTTAAAGGTTAAAGACATACAGCAGCAATTTGTAACGCTATAATACAGGCTAAGCATATTGTTTTATAGCTGTAAGTGAATCTTACAACCATAGAATCTAAATAAGAAGTAAGCACTGACTACAACCCCCCAAAGTGCTATGCAAGCGCTAACGAACTCTTGCCAAGAACTAAAAGTTGTACAAAAGCAATAATTACTTATACAATGGTTATTATAGCACCAAATACCTAAAGAGGTACAATACTCTCTTATATTACTTAAAGTTGTAACAGTGGGAACATTTTTCGCTATCATAGAACTTCTAGTGCCTAATGTCACTTCTGTATAGGTTTAGGTAGAGTAATAGATCTCAATACCTCTTCTGTAACCCTTATTTGTTCACTTGTTGATATCAGAGCAATGGCGAAGTGATAGTAGGTACTAGAAGTAGTCAAGCGGGAGTTTTCTGCGAAAATGTCAATCTGGGTCCCGTACATAATTTTCTAAATAATAAATCAAATTAAACACAATATTTCAATCACATTTCTTTTATTCTTTTTTACAAAGTAAATTAACTTAGTTTTTCTTTAAATGAATCATATTCAAATATATTTATTTATCACACTGAATCCTTATATTTTTGTCATTTAAAAACTATAAAGCAAAAAAAATATCTGATAAAGATTCATGAAATTCAGCTTATCATCAAGATTTATAGTAATAAATCAATAAAAATATAGTCAAGATCAAGAGGTTATTAATTTGTATCATATCATTCACAATCAGACCTACAGCTTGTACTAGTAGGTCTCTTTTGCAGAGGCCGCCTTCCGACTTATCAAGTCCTTTATCAACATCATCTTTCTCTTTGTTTTTATTTGTCAAGTTTTACACGTTTTCATATCGTTATAACAAAAAATCTAATTCGCGTTCAGCTTCTGCATAAGTTGAAATATTTCTTCTTTTTACTTGACACTTTATTCGTCGCTCATCAAGTTGTAGTAAGGTGTTTGTGGATTTTACAAGTTTTAACGTATTGCATTTAGGCCATTTTAGTACTATTATTATGTTTCCATGGATCCGATGGAGCATGCAGTGCACAGCACATATTTTCCTTTTTCTATAGTTTGTACAATTGTTGTGTACGGCATTCTGAAATTAAAATACAAGTTATTTCATGACGTCACTGAAAAGAGGAGATGAAGGAGGATGAAGGAGATGAATGAGAGGAGAGAGAAAAGATACAGTGAATAAAATATATGCATAAAATTGAATCTCCTATGCCGGCATCCTATCATAAGTAGGTACTTATAAGCCTAACACAGAAATCTATATCTGATTTCTAAATAATTGATAAATTTTAAACATAAACATAATATAAAGGACCTTTTTCTTATTTTTGAGTGGTTTTAAAGTAGCAGTATGCGTTACTTTCGCGTTACTGTAAAATAGAAGTGTAATGAATGTCACTCAAAAAGCTACGGACAGACAGTACTACGGATCCCTAAATTTGTTTGCCCACCATTTAAAGGTTGCGAATTGATCTGACTAAGGTTATAAAAACAGAAGAAACTATGATTTATATAAAGTATTTTACTTATGCTTCATTATGTGTATTAATTACGACTAGCACGATACTTTAAACTGGAATAAACAATGTTTTATTCGATTCTTCGAAAACTTTTATGTCACTCCATATCTAATACATTGTTTATTTTCAGTAAAGAGACATTAGTCATCGGGCGCTTGAATAATTTGTTAATAATACATATACTTAATCACAATGTACTTACGTTCGCAGTGAAAAATCAACCTCTCCTGTAGTCAATAAGTTGGAACTAAACGATTTCATTTCAGTTTCACAAACGAGGCGCCCTTTTGGATTAATAAATATCTAAACATTTTACGCACACAAAACTAGAAGTAATTATTCTGTTGATAAAAAAAAGAATATCCTGATGTTAACGTTTAAGAACCTTAATATCGCTCTTGTGGATACATTGTAGAGCTCAACGCGTTAATAATCACCTATTTGCCACCCTCAAATCACCTAAAGACATAGTGAGTGACTTTGTAGTTCTGTTGTACCCCTTAAGGAGTTAGTATTCACCTATTTGCAGCCCTCTAAGCACCCAAAGAGTTAATAAACGCTATATTAATCTATTTTACCACTAAAGGACTTAACTTCCGCTTATTTATCACGTTTTTATCTCTTGTAGTTTCAGTTTTCGCTATTATAGCTCTCTAATAGCTCTATTATACCTCTCAACCAAATCTGTAACTCTGTTGTACAGCCATTAAATAACCCAAGGCGATATAAAAGTGTGCCCAATTCGGGGGTATAGAGGAGTTATAGTGCGCTCTAACTCCAAATAGTAACACTTATTAATAACTGTAAGATCTGGTTAGCGCTCTTATACATCTAATATAGCTCTTGTCTTAGCGCCTAAGTGTTAGTTGGGTTGTTAACACATGTGGCCAGTTCTAAAAATAAATGAAAAAAAGGTCACTGCAGTCTATGGTCAATAAAAAAGTTTTACTCGCCAATCATTGGTCAGACTCAGACCTCTTTTGACATTGTAATAATTCGGAATTCAAAATTGAGTCGTGATTGTAAAATCACGTAGGGTCGAAAACATGCAGCGCGAGGAATGCAGTTTTTTGTCGTTGAAATTGAATTCGAGATTAATTTCGAGCTTTTACATTGAAAAGGAATGTCAGGAATGGAATTTTGTGAAAGTAATAGTGAATAAGGGTCTCTAAGGTTACCTTCAGCACCAAGTCGAGTAAGTATTTTGATACCTACAAACATAGGTTTGTCGTGTTTTAAAAACACGCTATATTGAAGAGGCACATTATTATTTTCCCCCTCCGTTTGAATTAAATTCAAAAAACATATTTCTATTGGTACTATGGGATGACGACTTGCGAAAGACTGTAGGCAGATGCTGGATCCTCCAAGCTGAAGACAGCGCTATAGCGCTCATTCAGGCCTATGTCCAGCTGTGGACTAACATAATCTGACGATGATGACAATACAG